>JAECUM010003492.1:0-155055 GCA_016617855.1 Megalonaias nervosa | reverse complement strand
AATTGCACGAGTCATACTAAAGAACAACTCCCCAACATGACTCCAGGTGGGTTTTTTTTTTATTAAAGGGTATAGGCTATATTCAGATTGATGAGAAAAAGTAATAGCCATAGAAACAAAATTTAACACACCTTCTATTGCCGTGACATTCCAAAGCAGTTATTGCATGTCCATGAAAGACTTCTGGTTTTTCCTCAAAAAGGAAGGCTGATAGTCTGAGACCCACAATGTTCCTGTTGACACTGGGACTACAGGGTTCAAACTCAGTGGCTGTTCGTTGCAGCATTCCTAGTCAAAAATGCTGGACATGGTCAGTATAAAAGTAAAGGATTGTTGACTCTTGGGTCTTGAAGTGGCCTTTCAGAGCAATGAAGTATGTCAGCAACTTGACAAGACTGTGCAACAATGAACCCTGGGAAACATGCTGTCTGTGACAGTCAACAAAAGCTGGAAATCTATCCATGTTAGGATGTATTTATGTCCATACATTCACAATGTGTATCCCTGATGGTCCGAGGCAGGTACCAAGCATCTGGAAATGGTGTTGCCATAGCCAGTGCCTGGTTGATGGTACTGCAACTTGTGATGGAACTGCTGATGCTGTCCCACTATACTTCCATGGGCCAGGTAAGGAATTAGTGTGAGATGTTTCAGTATTGATCCTATCAACCTCTAATGCCATTGCTGATCACCATACGAAGTTGGAATCAGTCCCACAAGTAAGACAGAAGATGTTCAAATAATGAAGGCAATGGGTTAAGTATCCGCTTCTGTCAGTAAAGTTAGCTGTTTGGACAAAACAGTTGTCCATATCATTCTTGTCCATCAGGTGCAAATAATGAATATACAGTACAAATCACACCCATACAATTCCTGTCCATTGTCTGCAAATAATGAATGTACACTGCGAATCACACCCCAGCAATTCATACATGCAGCCTGGCTATCTTCCACCAGCTTAAGGCATTTGTATCCAGTGCATGTAATCCTGCCCACTGTGTTGTAAGTATGAAGAACAAAATGACAGCATATATAGGTAAGTAAAATCATTGAAGCATAATGTTCACTTACTGTAAGGAGTATGTTAATAAGAAACATTAATGTCTACAATAATTACATGAATGACCCTACAGTCCATAATACAAGACAATTATTACCAAATTTACACACTAGATTGAGTACCAAGATTAGAACAAGGACAAAAAAACTGTGAAGACACTGTATATCATAAGACAGAGATGACTGAAAAAATGTGAAGTCTTCATCCCATATAAAACTGAACAAAAAGAAATTGAAATAGAAAGCATACTTTCCTGTGTACAAAAATTCTTTACAATCAATCCAAATGTGAAAAGGCACAAGTAGAAAATAGTTTTACAAGATCTTCAAAAAGCCTTAGTGGAAGTAGTAACTGAAGTATGCAGAGAATTCAGCACCAATCCTGGCATAAATGGAGCAATGAATCTTGTCCAACTCCAACCTAGAAAGGAAGATAATATTTAGCACTTTTGTTGGGTGAGCTGGATTTGCTAGGTACTGGTTGTACTCCAAATGCATTATAATCAGTAATGTATTAGCAGCAGAAAGTGACTCATGGACCTTCTGAATCTTTCTTATGGGTTGACCTTCACTGACCTTCAGATGCACCATTCTATCAGACCAGTTTGGTACAGGTTAGTAGCAATCGACAGTACACTATTGGATTATCACTCCTCTATATATACTTAAAACTCCTTGATAGGTTATAAGTGGTTGTCAAATTTCCAAGTTAGCTGACTTCGCTAATTCTGTTTATTCAAGAAAGGATCCAGTTGTCATAAAGTTCATACCTGTTTATCTTTTGGCAAAATTTTTTTAGTAAATTTATGGCTATTGTTTTGGATGTTTTTCACTTTTTAAAAAGAATCTGAGCCATCAGAAGAGCTGAGGGCCATGAGTGGCCAAGTGGTCTAAAGCGCTCACCGTTATGGATCACTGCCATCTCACCTCTGTCTGCGTGGGTTCGAGTCTTGGGCTTGGCCAATGTGGGTATGTGAGAAAGCTTGCCGGTAGCTTCTCATGGGTCGGTGGTTGTTTCTGGGGTTTTCCCCGGGTTCTTCCACCACCATTTATACTGGCTGCCATGTACAGCCTATCTTGTGCTGAAAAATGGCGTTAAACCGTATAACAACAACAGAAGAGCTGTATAATTTGTGATTAGCAATCCTAATGACCATATCTCCTCTTCCTGTTTTATCTTACAAACTAGAATTTGTTATGGCAGTGATAATGAATAACAGATAAATTCAGTGCAAAATTTAGGCCACAGTGAAATACATCTAATATCAATGAAGCTTAGAGAAAAAAGTGAAGCCGACTTGAAATATCACAGCTGTGAAACTTTGGATTCTTTATATTCCTATCCATTAAGGTTTCAATAGGCATTACATTACTAATAGTACACTGTGGAAATGCATACAATTACTGTAATGCCACTGACTTGCACAGCAATTTATGTTAACTAGATCTCACTGTGATGCAATAGTTGGTGAATTGGGTACACTAAAGTTAAACTGTTGTTATAATTTGGTGAATTCAGCACACTAAAGTATCACTATTATAATTTGGTAAGTTGGGTACACTAAAACTTCATTTATGTTATAATTTGGTGAAATGGGTACACTTGTTACATTGCTGTTACTATATGGTGAATTAGGTACACTCAAGTTTCACTTTTGTTACAATTCAGTGAACTGAATACTCTAAAAGACCACTGTTGTTATAATTTGTTGAATTGGGTACAATTCAGTTACACTATTGTTATAATATGGTAAATTGGGCACAATAAAGTTACATTATTGTTACTATTTGGTGAATTGGGTACACTCAAGTAGATTTTTCAAAGACACTATAGAACTCAGAAATGCAATTACTGGTGGTGTGATTAATGCAAATAACTGAGGATGGCTAGAAAAGTCTTATGAGCAAGTATATAATTATGATTTTCCATAATCAAACATAAATGATTCTTTGTTAATGTAAAAATCAAATCTTTCAAGAAAAGTATAATGTAAACAACAGTTTCAAATTAATATAGCCTTTCTTTGTTTAGCACAAGCCAAGCAACAATAACATGGCAGATGATAAATGTGATAGTAAACTGTTCAAATAAGGAAAAACTAATAACATAACCAATATCAAGTATGTAATAATAACAGTGTCCATGAAAAGAAAATTTCTCCAAATAAAATCAATGGCTGAATAGTTATGATTAACCATAACCAATCATCAATCTTTATATTTAACAAATTTTCAATACTAGCATTTACCAGGATTCTAAAGTAGGTCCTGAACTCAAACAATTCTTTCTTTTACATTTTTATCTTGGCTGACTCAACTCCCATTGGTCACCTGTCTTTCTCCAGGATTTATCTCTTGGGAATCAGACTGAAGGAAATCTAGACTTAATTGTGATTGGTCAGCAAAAAGGCAGGACTTGTGTTACATTCAATCAGATTGTTGGATTCTAGGCTCAAGTCGTGTTCTGCTGATAGAGTCTAGGCCTGGCCCTAATTTAATATAATGGCCCCATACACTGAACCCGATATTACCTGCATAGTCAAAACTAACTGGCTTTGTGTACGGGTTACGTGGGGGTCTAGCATAGCCACGCTTCTGTGTCACTTGATGACCTGATGATCCTGAAGTAGAAAATAAACATGTGATTAAGCACAATGGACCTCATTTTAATTCTAATCTCTTTCTGATATTTCTCAGGTCTCATCAATCCAATTCAAACCTTTGCCACTGCAAGCTTCATATTTTCCCAAATGTTAGATAACAGGATTTGTTCAGCAAATCCTGATGATGGCAGTTTATTTATGTGAATAAATGAAGTTAATGATAATGGTTACTTGGTTTGATTTTACATCACATTCAGCACCTTTTATGGCTATATCATACCCAAAAAGGGGCAAAGTGCCTTTCCCCAGAGACACTCTGAGACAGCTAACTTGGACATGTTTGGGCAGGTAACAAATACACAACCCTTACTTTTCAAGTCCAGTGCTCAACCAAGCTGCAGCTTGCTACTGGAAACGTTTGCATTAGGCTACTGCCATCCATAAATTCTGTTTTTTGTTTAAGATGCACCACAAAGCAATAACTTTGTAATTATCCATGTATACCAATTCTTATGGATTAATTTTATGGCACAGCAAAGCATGAAGGTTATTTAGTACTGAGAAAATTGGTTTGGTTTGGTGTTTTAAGGTAAAGAAAGACAATAAGGTCATTTAGTGCTGACTAAGTTGGTTTGTTTGTGTCTTTTTCTTTTAATTGCACAGGAACGTATGATGGTCATATAATACTGAGGCAAATGGAGTGACCAATCTGATTAAAATCAAATCTCCACTGTCATACGTGAAGATCTGACAGTGACCACTTAGGAGTCATGTTCTAGTGACCTTTGAATTCACCAATGGAAATGCTGCTTTCAGAAATCTGAAAGTGATTCAAACCATTCGGCACACATTGATGTTCTTCAGTCATACTGCTCAGTCTCCCAAATGCAAAGATATAAGACTTCATCTGACTGGCTGATAAAATTAGCAATTATGGTAATAACATAGGTCGCTACAACATAACCCTTAAGCGGACAATGTCATATCTACATGTAAGACAGTGGAGATTTGATTTTAATTAGACTGATGAAGTGACTGTTGGACATGTTGGTTGTGAGATTTTGGTAGTCATGTGACCAGCAATGCAAATGGCGAGTTCCAGGTCAAGATACATCAATGCCACAGTTTCGTCTTGACCCTCAATGGATTAATGACGTAACAAATGTTATACTTGCAATTTCAGAGAAAATTTATCATTTTCCTATTTATTTCATGCAGGTATGGCATGATGTCAGACAGTTTAAGTTTGCTAGGCCAGCTAGTAAGTTGCTACCCTATGCCAACACCACAGTGCTGGTGAATTCCAATGTTTCGATAGGCAATTGGCTCTGACCCTACACTCCAACGTGACTGTCAAAATACAGTACAGCCCATGTGTATTTTCGGAACCCCATGCATCATGGTGGGGGACGCAATCCCTCCACTTTCGCACCATGATAACGCTCCATGACAGCAAACCAACATTTGAACAGCCAAGCAATGAAGACCACCCACGGAAAGACCAATGTGTCATAAGTGATTAACAATCAAATACCATTTCACCAATCAGTGATCTTTTCTTTGATCATATATATGGACGATAGAAATGACTTTGAAAAGTCTTGTATATTTTGTACAGTTAGAAAGCTTACGTGCTGACTTGATGAGAGGCCCACCTTGATAAGCTTGTCTTGAACAGTGTAAATGTATCCTACTGTTAAAATATGATAAGTAAACCTCTGAGGTATAGACAATTAAATTCCAAATAGTCTGTTTAAAAACAACACATATAAAAGAAAACACTGAATTTACACTTAATTCCAAACACTGTGTTTAGTTTAGTCCTTAAGCAGTAATGGCCCTGTTATGAGACTGAATATACAAGTACTCAACTACCAACTGGTTCAATTCTGAACACATGTGTTCTGTATGGGACTGGCCATTTAATTTTATGGAGCTAAATTATTATTTCTGACTGTGTGGTTTTTATTATAATTTCATTTATCTCAAGATATGTTTGTTTCAAGTAAGGCTGGAATGGCACTGGCTTCTTTTAATGTCACAAATCAGAATAAGACAACAGTTTTCAAGCATTCCTCACCCCCTTTTAGAAACTTAAATGGTCTCTCCCTAATAAAGACTCGACTTCAGTGGTTGTTCAGCAGAAATCAAGGCAGTGACCATTGTGAACATTGCTATAAAATGTTAGCACCAGAAGAAGTCAATTTCAGCTTGGGAAAGGTGCATTTCTATCACATGAATGACATGGCGTGTTGCACATAATACATATAGCTCAGATTATGGTCCTGTCCATAACAATGAAGTCTACTGATTAAAATCTGAATACAGTAAAACCAACTTTGAAAGACCACTGCTATGTGAGACCACCTGTCTTCAGAAACCATATTCTCAATGCACAAATTTATTGATTATATAGCATTGTGACCTGTTCTAAGAGACCACCTGTCTTGAGATCATAATTATTTGGCAAAAGAGGCAGTCTTTCAAGACAGCTTCTACTGTAGTCGATGGATAATGACCATCCACGGAAAGACTGAAATGTCATGCGTGATTTACAATCAGATATCATTTCAAGAATCAAGTGATCTTAATTTCTATTATAAAAAAATAAAAATAAAAGAAAAATGTCTTGTCTATTCTGTACATTTAGGGAAGGTTGATCAACTTAGTTTGCAATATGTTTACACTTTAACTTTATGCAGAGAAATCTGAACCAACTTATGCACCGACTTGATGAAGCACACTGTATTGATCTTCTCTTGAACAATGTTAATTTATCCTACTGTTTATGAAAATTAATCCTGAGGTTTACACAATTAAATTCCAGTTGACAGCCACTTTTGTTATAAAAAAAACACAACAACAAAAATGAACACATTCTGAATTTACAAATCAGGTAATGACCCAGTCACACAGCTGAATATACATACTTGTTCAATTTCAACTACAAGTGTACTGCAAGGGACTGGCCATTTAATTTATGGGGCTAGACTGATCTTTTTGTTATTATAATATATTCATCACAAGATAAATTTATTTCAAATAAGAAAAGGAATGGCATGCTTCCTTTTTATAATACAAATCTCAAGTTTAAATCACACCTCTATAATCCTGTGACTCGACATCAGAAGAAATAGTACAAGATATCACTGAGAACTCATCAAGGGCCTTACCCCAACCCCCCAATACAAAGAAAACATACAACACACATAAATGTACAGTCACCTGACACTTGAAATCTGACTATCGTTTTATTCCTGCTCATGTTTATTGGGCATTATGTACACTTCTAGTAAAAAGACAGACTTTGCTTTGGTGCCTGTTTGAGGAAAGTTGGGGTCCTTTTGAAATTTCGAAACCCCCCTCAACACCTGACCTGATCGTGCATGGGTAACTGTCGGAACTTGTACAATACTGTTTCACATCAGTCAAATATGAATGTGATTTTGTTGCAAATTGTTTGATGTCTATCATTCGTTAATGTCCTTTTCACTACAGAGTGCAATATTACTAAATTTCATATGATACTTAACAAAGCATATTGCGCAAACTTTAATAGAAATAAGGAAATGAATGCGTCTGTATATTCCGATAACATAGTATTGAGAAATTTTAAAGAACAAAAGATTCATGGTACCAAATGTACTTGAAATAGGTCCATTAAAGCACTTTCTGAAATTTTTGTTTTGTGTTAAATAGAGGATTCCATATAAGCAGTAGAAAACACTAAACCAATTTGAGATAAATGTAGAGACCAAACTTTGTATTACTGCTACTAATACGTCTTTTATTTGCATAAAGCCATGTGAGAGAGAGAGAGAGAGAGAATGAGGAATCAATCCCATGTCTTCCACTGAATCCATTTTAGCTGCAAAGCAGCATACTAAATACAGAAATTGGCTAAATACTATTGAAAGAAATTGGTTTGCATGCTTTATTTGTTTTGTCTTAATAGCCAAATGCTCCAAGTCTCAAACAGGAAACTGCACTGAAATAATTCAACATCTTGGACCTATATTACGATTAGGTTATTGAAGCATCTTTTCCATATGACTGATAAGGTTTTTTTATCCTGATAAAAATTTGGTCTTTATATTTTTCCTTACAAGAACGATCAAATAATAGGACACATATGAATACAACCATGCAGAATGCCTTAAATTTGTTGAACATTTAATTAACATTTAAGATCTGATGATTTTCCATATTATTATTCATTTCAACAATATGCTGAGGTCATTTTAATTAGAAACAATTACCAAACTTCCACTGTTAATGAACAATAATTTGAGTTGTAAACTACAATGCTCCAAGTCTGATGGCTTTGTGTTAGAAACATGCCCTTCCCACACTTAAACTGACATCATCTTCTTATGCTAGTTTTGTAAGTGTTTACAATGGTCACTACCTTTACTTCTGTAGAACATCTGCTCAAGCTAATTCTTTATTAGGGAGAGACCATTTAAGTCTCCAAAAGGTTATATTATTTGAAACAATTTTATCTTGTGATGAATGAAAGAATTCAAAAAATGCCCCAGTCGGAAAGAGCCATAAATTAAATGACCAGTCCCATACAGTATAAATGCAGTCAGAATTGAACTAAATTTCGTAGCTGTCTACATGTATAGTCAGCCTCGTGACTGGTCATTACTTTTCAAAGACTAAACATAGGTTCAAATTTAAGAGTCAATTCAGTGTTTTCTTGGGGTACATATTTGACTTTTTGGTTTGTTTGTTTTTTTAAACAGAGGCGGTTGTCATTGGAATTTAAATGTACATAACTCAGAGGATTACTTTAATTTCATGTTTAAACAGTAGCATAACTTTGCACTGTTCAAGAGAAGATTGACAAGGTCTCATCAAGTCTGTTTGTAAGTTTGTTAAGATTTCTTTGAATAAAGTAAAAGTATAGTCCTGTTGCAAAAGGTGTTGAACAACCTTTTGTAAATGAAAACAGTAGTTTTCAAGGCATTGTGACTATGTTAATATTATCTAAAATTTGATTTGCAATTATATCTCTTACAGTCTTCATTACAACCAGGAATTGTGAATAATCATCTGATAATGATGTAGATAGATTGGTGTCTCTCTCTCCCTCCCTGAACCTCTAATGTGCATGCTTGCAGGGGGTCATACACAGTAAGTCACGTCCAATCGATGACGGTTCTCAAAAGATTTCCAAACTGAAGATTCTACTGACCCTTGACCCCAAACTCTCAAAAGTCAAAATGAAAATCTAGAGTCAAAACTGAAATCTCTCGAGTCAATTCATTTGAACAGTCACGAGCCTATAGCTGATTCCTTATTATTGGTTGATACAAATGATGTTTAATATTTCTCGTCTCATGCCGAATAATTAAGAAATACTTTACAGTATTTTGTAAGAAACATATAACCTCATTTTTGTAAAAGTGTTTCTCTTTCTAAGTGTTACTGTGTGTATATTTTGTATATGAAACAGAGGATTATTTTATACTTTATAATTTTTCAACTGCTCAACATACTCTATTATCAACTGCTCAACATACTCTATTATCAACTGCTCAAACATTTTATATGCAAGAATATACACATACACTATGAAGGTTATATTATTATTCAAATATCAAGGATGTACATCATGGAATTGTCAGTTCACTTTCCCTATTCAGCCTTAAATTTGATAACAAATTTCGGAGATTGAGTCTTCCTCTCCTTCTCCTCAGAGCTGACGGTATCTTTCTGTTTCTTTGGAGTCTAAGGGTCAGAAAATTCATCACCAGTAGGTCATTTTCAAGACCAAGACAGAAAAGAAAATATATGTCTTTGCACCATTGTGATTTTAAAGTTTAGATGTATGCAGTAAGTGTTATGCGCATTAATTTTTTTCTGAATGATCCCTTAATTAAAACGTTCGAGGTTTTAAACATTTTGATGACTGAAACAAACTAGTCCCCAATAAAACAATCCCACGATGAAAACTGGCTTAGTGAACTGATTATAATTTGAACTGATTATAATTTAAAGCGCAATCAACAAATGCCAATATTTTATCAGAAATGAATCAAATGAAGTTATAAATGATTCCAAAGTTTTAAACATCCCACCAAATGAAGCAAATTGCTAATAAAGCAATTCAAGTTGTCAAGTTGGTCCACTTACTTTGACAACCGGCTTCAAGAACTGCCATAATGATATGCTCCAATTCTGATCATTTGATCTGATGTCCAAATATACCATTGCTAATATTTGATCATGTCAAAATTGTTCCCTCTACCTCTTTCATAAACTTCAAATGTAATCTCAAAACAATCCTATCTAGTTCAGTTGCACCTAAAGCCTGACCCGGCACCAGTAAAGATTTCGCTCTGCCCAGTTCATCTATATATCTTCCATTGGTGGAATATTATTGGCCGTCAAGATGTAAACTGTTTTTGAGCAGATGTCAATCAGTACCTCCTACAGTAAATTTGTTACGGACAGCATACTCTTAGTTAGAAACTAAGCTGGAGGCAATTCAAGGGAAATTATGATTGATGCTCCAGCCCAATCTACATGCGTCAAAGAGATGCCCAAGTCAAAATTTCTGCATTTAAAAAATTGGTTATATTTAAATTCCATGTGTCAAAACCCAAGGGTACAAGTCTATTGAAGACCCTGTTGATAGAGGCCATGTCAACTCCATGGTGGTCATCCTCAAGATGGTGGAAGCTTTTAAGTCAGCACTCCATTGGTTCTAAAATGTAAGACCTCAACCCTGATATTTATGTTTTTGGCATCAAGGTCTTACTGCCTAAATAATGGCACTGTGTAGCATGTTTTGATGTTGATTAATATCATAACAAAAGTAAAATTTTCAGGAATATCTCACACTCTTGGCAGCTCATAATGAAGCTTTTCTAAAAACTGAAGTCATAATGTTTTAGTCAGACATTACTTATGCTGATGTCTTTTTTTTCTAATTCAAATTCAAATTCTCACACAAGCAAATGGACCCGTTTTCAAGTTTCATTGGCCTACATGTTAGTTGGAAGCTGGGAATGCCGAAATCAGATTAAGCTGAAGTATACTTCTTTAATGAAACGAAAAAAAAAATATTAATATTGAAGAAAGTGTTTAGACAGCTTCGTTTCAATCAAGATTCTTATCATCCTTTTAACCCAAGACATCAGATAAGTACAGTCCTACAATGTAAGACATATCACATGTTATTTATGTTTTAGTGCTACATCTTACTACCCAAATAACAGCCTTGTATAGCGTGTTCCGATGCTGGTTGACATTGGAATGAGTAGTCAAAGTTTCAGGAGTATCTCACACACTTGGCAGCCAATATGGACACTCTTCCACAAATATACATGTAGGACCACAGATATGTAAAGTCTGACTAAAAGATTATAACTTGAATTTGTAGAAAAGAGCCAATATGGGCTGCCAAGTGTTTGAGGTATTCCTGAAAATATGACTTATTGTTCCGATGTTAATCGACATCAGAACACACTACACACTCCAGTTGCATTGGCATGTCCTTGTCCTACATGTAAGAACTTGACACTGTTAATTATCTTGCGGGTGTCTGGGTCTTACTGCCTAACTAATGGCGATGTGTAGCATGTTTTGATGTTGACTAACATCGTCGCGAAAATCAAATTTTCAGGAATATCTCACACAACTGGCAACCAATAATGACGCTTTTCTACAAAGTAAAGTCATAATGTTTTAGTCAGACTTTACTTACTCTGATGTCTTTTCTCTAATAAATTCAAATTCTCACAAAAGAAATGGACCTGTTTTCAAGTTTTGCTAGCCTACAGTTGTCTAGAAAGCAATGAAAGCCAGGAATGCCAAAATCGGGTTAAGCTGAAATATTATTCTTTAACAAAATGAATAAAAATATATTATGCCCATTGGAACTGTAAGCAATGTTTTGTTTCATTCAAGAAACATACCCCCTACATGAACCTACTTCGGCATAGCTCAACTACTACAATCGCATTTCAACAAATTCAAATGTCTGTCAATGGAACATGAAAATGTGTCCATTTGCTAGTGTCAGATTTTTATTCCACCAGGATAAAAACAGCACAGTAATTAATTACATATCAATTTGTGGAAGAGTGTCCATGGGCTACCAAGTGTGTGAGATATTCCTGAAACTTTGACTACTGGTTCCAATGTCAACAGACATCGGAACACGTTATACAAAGCCGTTATTTGGGTAGTAAGACGTAACACTAAAACATAAATAACACGTGATACGTCTTACCACAGGAGTCTGACATTTTATCAATAAAGCACGACGAAGTTTCTGACAACATGAAATCACCTTATCGGTATTATCAATTAACACAAGGAGTGCAAGCGTGACCACAACCCTCCACTCGATTCGACTTTTCTCACGCGTCTTTTACCACTTCAGAATCACAAGAAGACTGAAAAACTAAACATATCCATTCAAAAGACAGTAACATACCAACGCACCACTCTCAAACAACCATCGCATGAATCCAATCCGGCGAATTAACCTTTATTTTCACCATTACGGTCACAAACCCTGTCAACCAGAATCCATTGCAGGAAGTAGCCCATTTCTACCACGGGCTAAATAACGTCATGAAACTAATTTTACAAGATAATATGTTTAACTTGTTTTTATTTCAGATTGTATCATCTGATAATTTTTTTTATAAATTTCCAGAACAGAAATATGTAGTTAAAGTTCGGATAGTACAAATAACGGTTGATGACGTCATCACACTTCAAATATTAAAGCCTAGACGGATGCCGGACCTGGAAGATTGAAAAATATGTTTGACAGACTTTCTAGAGGTTGCCACCTGGTAAGATTATCTGTTGTACTGAGGTTTTTTCATAATAGAAAATGATAGTAAAGAAGAAAATACGATACTTGTATGAGAGATATACTATTTATGATGATGATGATGATGATAATGATAGAGAGAGAGAAAAAAGAACAATAGGAAAGGAGAAAAGCTGTTGCTTTATTCCACTGATTAACCATTGATGATAATGATGATGATGTGTGTGTGTGTGTGTGTGTGTGTGTGTGTGTGAGAGAATAGTTGTGACGGAGAAAATCAATACGTAATACGATACGTTACAATTAATGACGATGCGAGAGAGAACAAAACGATTCTTGTATGGTTTACCGATGATGAGAGAGAGAGAGAGCAAAGGCAGATTACGAATGAAGAAATTACTTATCTTTAGCATTTATGGTAATACTGATGTTAGAGAGATACAAATGATACTTTACCTGATAATTATACCATTGATGATGATGAGGTGAAAAACATGGTGGTGGTGAATGATAAAAAAAGGACCGCAAATGATAAATTTATAATGTATGACGATGAGAAAGAAGAAACACTTGTGAATACAATATTGTTTACTAGAGATTTACCATCGTTAATAATTACGACGACAGTGAAGAAGGCAAGAGAAGAGAAACATGTTTCACTGTTTTATACCTTGCTCATGCCAATGATATAAAGATTTGTACTGAAATTGTAATAGTTCATCTAATACCTGAAGAATTTCTGTCAAAGGTCTGGGAAGGTTACAATATTCAATCTTCAAAACTACCCCCCTCTCTCTCTCCAATACACACATGTATGTATGTGTATGCATGTATATATGTATGTATGTATGTATGCATGCTTGTATGAGGCATGTGATGATCGACATGTCTTAACATCGATGGGATCGGTCAATGTTTAATTTGTCTACTGGTGGCATCGTTTATTGAAGAAACATGCATGCAACTGTAACACATGTACATTACTTTTGGTCAAATTATCGTCAACAAAACAATCACGTTTTTAAGAAACATTACAGTGATGAATGCTAAATATATTAATTGTCTTTAGTATCCAACAAATACTCAGTACAAGAAATGTCTTAGCTCTAGTTCCCTAATTACATTAATTGTACAACACAGAATGTTTGGAACCATTCTTGTCTGACCCAGAAATACAATCAAAGTCACTACATATATTTTGCACTTTATTTGCACTTGCATTAAGTGCAAGAACTGTTTTCCATATATCAACAAAAGAATTCAAAAGAAATTTCGTATTTATTATTTTATTCAGTAAACAATTCCAGTCAACATTCTTTCATTAATTTCAAGGTCAAAGGTTTTGAAAGCTAGTGTCTACTATCCATCTGCTAACAAAATTCATAAACGCAATTTTCATAAAACAAAGTTTTATGAAGCATCTGCATATAACTATACATTGCATAAACTTTATATATATATATATATATATATATATATATATATATATATATATATATACACACACACACACAGAGTAGGTGAGCCGATTTCAAAAGTCTTCTCTCCATAAAATAAGGTTAAAGCTTGATGGTTTTCACCAACTTCTTGCACTGCATATTTATTATGAGCATGGCTGAGTCCAATGTATCTGAAAAATAATGTTATTTCATAATGTGGTACGCAATTTCTCAATAATTAATGACACAATTTCAATATTTTGCAATTACAAATCGTCAGACGAATTCTTGTGAATTCCTACATATTTGTTTTTGTTTCTCCTGATGGTTGATGTTCATTACTTTTGTTTTAAATCTTCGACTTCCTTCCCCTGCCTTTTCCCTTGCCCATTCCTTTGCCTTTCAAAGTGTTCATCAAACATGTTTGGCACTTCCATACAGTTGAAGTACCAACATAAAACGAGGTTCCACATTTTCCTTAAGTTTTATTTGAAAATATTTTAAAGGTATTCTTATTTCCCTTCTGTCCCATATCCAGGTAACATATATGTTCATGAAACATACCTTGCTTATTCCTGCATAGGTAGATATGAATGAGAGAGAGAGAGAGAGAGAGAGAGAGAGAGAGAGAGAGAGAGAAAGAGAGAGAGCAGTGACTGAAGAACAAGAAACATTTGTGGAGAAGCGAAAACTTAAACAGATAAATGGACTACGACATTATCTTATCTTTGAAAATGATAGATAAGTGCTTTCCCAATGGAACGCATACAAGCCAGATTAGGGTGGCCTTGAGACATCTGGAACCCGTGCATTATTTATCAGACTCTGTACCAACTGGGTCACAATGGCACACACACACACACACACACACACACACACACACACACACACACACACACACACACACACACGTGCACGCGAGACAGACAGACAGACAGACAGATGAGGCAGGTAACACAAAATACTAAAAGTATCAGGATTAATGTGTATATAATTCGTGAACAGTCTGAACGCTATAAGCAACTGTATGTATTCATGTATGTGCAGAGTGAGAGCATTTTTTTTTACAACTTTTGAAAATAGTAGTAATATAATACTGTAAATAACATTTTCATAATGCATTCAGTATTCTGAGCAAATTTAACTAATTGACGAGTCCGCATTATTAAATTTCCCTAGTACTAAAAGAGAACAGATTCTGCGCCGTGTTCGGAACGATTATTAGACCCTAACGCATATTTACTGCAGGGTAGAAATGGGCTACTTCCTGCAATGGATTCTGGTTGACAGGGTTTGTGACTGTAATGGTGAAAATAAAGGTTAATTCGCCGGATTGGATTCATGCGATGGTCGTCCGAGAGTGATGCGTTGGTACGTTACTGTCTTTTGAATGGATATGTGTAGTTTTTCAGTCTTCTTGCACTCCTTGTGTTAATTGATAATACCGATAAGGTGATTTCATGTTGTCAGAAATTTCGTCGTGCTTTATTGACAAAACATCAGACTCCTGTGGTCTTACATCAGGGGTCTCAAACACGCGGCCCGCCAAGCCATATCCCGTGGCCCGTAAAATGATTGGCATCACAAGGTGTCATGAGAGAAAACTAAGCTGGTGCGGCCCTTGGGCCATAGAAAATGCCCTCATGCGGCCTTCAGGGTGGTTTGAGTTTGAGACCCCTGTCTTACATTGTAGGCCTACTGGTTAGAGACCAATTCTCGCCGCGTACCAATTGTCGCCATATTAATAATAACTCGCGACCGCACGCAAAGTTTTGGTTCCTGTTTAAAAAATAAAAAGAGTGATTATAGCTGACAAGCCCGATCGAAAATAAGCATCAGGTAATTATTATTAACAGAGTTATTATTATTATGGCGAGAATTGGTACGCGGCGAGAATTGGTCTCTAACCAGTATGGCACGCTCTTTATTCATTCACATGTTGTCCAAACCAAACCAAACCAAGTTCCACGCGGTTCTCCTGGTAACATACCTGCCGTATTTAAGCGCAACGATGCAAATGCACTATGTAGACAGTCTAGTGATTTGTTTGGGCTTTTCAAAACGAATTTAGCGCATGTATTTATTCTCGCTGCTAGAAGACGACTATATGTCTGGATCGACATTCTCATTAACATGGATTATAATGTGTTAGCGGAAAACTATAGACCATTTCTGAATGATATTGCCTGGTCCGCAAAGTATTGTCTCAACAAAGAAATTAAATAAATTCAGCATGCTAACCAGACACGAAAGAATGGTCTGTCTCTTAAAATATTTTACTTTAATTTCCTTTAAAAATACTTATATATTTTAAACCAGTCCAGAAAATGACCGGAAATGCAAACCGTCACCATCGGCAACCAATACGCAAATACTAACATCCGGGCTTTAAAGCATTGGGGTTGCTAAACTACCATAACTGTTGCTAGAAGCCTCGTCAGTGTTATATTATTATTATACCTAAGATAAACAGATTAGAAAAAATTGTTACTGTTAGGGTATACCTTTGAAAGGTTCTGGTGGCACACATAAAATAGACAGCAAAATGTCTACTGGAAAAACTCTTTTGTTTGAGAATCCCAAAACAGAGAAGAAGGAGAAATATGGGTACAAAAAAGTAAAAGAACAAGATCCGGCTTTTACCATACAATCCTACATGCCAAATGCAAAGGTAAGGATACCTTGAATGCAGCACCATTTGATGATTTTCATATATGTCTAACTCAATTCATTAATACTAAATTTAATGTGAATATCCCTTGAAAGACACCATAATATGACTCGGTAATTTTGTAATTAGTTGCCACCCCCAAGGAAATTGTTTGGAAAAGAGTCAAACACAGAGGAACATAACAGATCAGTTCAGAAACTCAGAAATTATTTATAAAAATGAAGAGGTTCACTCAAACATAGGTTACTTTGTGGCCAAAGTTGTCCATCTTTTTATTGTAATTGTTGCTTTTTCACTTGTAATCATTAATTACATTAATTAATGTGCTTTACTAAAGTGTATGTCAGTGTGCATTTACACAAATTAAATAAAATATTAATTGTTGCTTTAAAATTTAATGCTAATACAGTTTAACCAAAGTCTATTCAATCCTGAGTATTGCATGCTTTGCACCTTAAATGTCTTTAGAAAAAAGCTTGCAGACCAAAATTGTTGATGGTTATGGACTTTTACAATAGTGGCTGGGTACTGAACTGGGTCAGTGAATGAGGATGTTAGGTCTGTCATAACAGATGACACAGTAGTTTGAACTTCTTCAGCTTTTGTTGTGACATTATAGTGTGCAACATTTAGTTTGGTTTGTACTGGATCACACCTTTAGGCTGATCTTGTCCAAAACATTTCCACATACTTTAACATTGCTTTTGCAATATATAATTTTGGGGGCATGTATATAATGATGTCACAAATAAATGTGATGTGAGAGGATAATAATTAAGTGAATAATCACCAATTAAAGGTATGTGTAATCTAATTTTTAAAAAATTATACCCATTACTGAACTGGTTAGTCTGAATGCTTGTATGACTTGTATGACCTGTACTTTTGCACCTGCTTTATCTTTATATATGATTTATTTTTGATTACATACCCTTGTAATTATATTTTAAAATGCTCAGTAAAAATAACATTGATAACTAAAACTGATTGGCCATACCAAACCCCTATCTCTGTCTGTCTGTCTGTCTGTCTGTCTGTCTGTCTCATTAATATTTATTTGGAGATTGTAAGTTATATAGCATCTGGGTCATTTTGCTATAATTCCACTTTGCACTGTGGGTCATCATCATCATCATCATCATCATCATCACCAATCCCTTAACCCAAGAGGTCATTGGGGCACCACAGTTGACTTTGCAACCAGTTCTCTCCATTTTTCCCTGTTCTCTACTGCCCTTTGAGAATCTCCAAATCCCATGCCTGTCCACTCCTTAATGTTGTCTTCCCACCTCTTCTTCTGTCTGCCTCTTCTTCTGCACCCTCACACTGTGCCTTGCAAGATTGTTTTTGCCAGTCCAGATGATCTTAAGACATGACCATACCACTTCAGTTTGCACTTTTTTACAGTGGTCAAGAGGTCTTCATAGGATCAGATGGCTCATTGGATCCTGTTGTTAACTTCTTCGTTGGTTACATGGTCAGTGTATGAGATGCCCGAGATCTTGTTGGTAGCATCTCATTTCAAAAGTTTGAATCCTCCTTTGTAGATCTGATGTGAGCATCCATGTTTCACAAGCATACAGAAAGATAGATATGACAATTGAGCGCATCAGCCTTATTTTGGAACCAAAAGCAGTGTTGGTATCTTTCCATATTGGTCTCAGCCTTGTTATTGTTGCTGTTGTCTGGGCAATCCTGCAAAGTAGTTCTGGTTTGGAGCCCTCATCTGTGATAATTGATCCCAAGTACTTAAAGCTTGTGACTCTTTTCAGCTTCTGTCCACTGACTTTTATTTCTGCACTGATACCACTGGTGTTGTTTGTCATCAGTTTGGTATTTTTGGCGCTAATCTCCATACTATATGCTGTGGAGGTTGTCTTGAGGTGTTCAATCAAGTCAGTCAGTTCTTTTTCATCTCATGCTAAATCATCAATATCATCTGCGAAGCAAAGGTTTGTGATTGTTCTTCCTCCGATGCTGTCAGTGCCCTTGTGGTTAAGGCATCCTCCATGATCCTTTCCAGGAAAATGTTGAAGAGTGTAGGTGACAGTACACATCCCTGTCTGACTTCAACTGTTGTTTGAAACCAATCTCCTCTGCTGCCATTGATGAGGACAGCACTGGTGGCTTTGTCATAGAGGTGCTCAACAACCTGCACCAGGTTTGAGCTGATGTTATACTTCCTCATAGTTGCCCATAAGGCTGCATGCCATACCCTATCAAAGGCCTTTTTGAAGTCTATAAAGACATGGTATAGATTCTGCTGGTGCTGGAGTTATTTCTTGCAAAGGAGTCTGAGATTGAAGATTTGTTCTGTGGTGCTCCTTCCTGCTCAGAAGCCTGCTTGCTTTTCAGCAATAATTTTCTCTGCTTGAGGCTTTAGTCTGTTGAGAATTATCTTCAGTATGACTTTGCTTGGGTGACTGATCAAACTGATGGTTCTGTAGTTTTGGCACAGCTGTAGGTTTCCTTTCTTGGGGAGCATGATGACCAAGGACTGAGTCCATGTGGTGGGCCATTTTCCTGTCTGCCATATCTTGTTGCAGATTGTTGTTAGGACTGTGACTTTCTCTTCTCCTCCTGCTTCAGTGAGCTCTGCTGGTATGTTGTCAGTGCTGGCTGACTTTCCTTTCTTTAGTGACCTAACTGCAATTTCTAGTTCTTCACGAAGAATGGGGTTGTCATCAATTTCTTCTGCCTGAGGGCAATATAGTACTGCTGGATCTCCTTGTGTCTTATGATTGTACAATTCTGAGCAGTATTCTTTCCATCGCTTGACGATCTCTTGACCTTCTGTGAGGCATTTTCCTGACTTGTCTTGGATTGTAGTAGTTTTCCCTTGTTTATGGGTTGTGAGATCTTTCACAAGTTGATATGCCATTTTGCTGTCATTACTACTCAGACTGTCTTCAATTTTGTAGCATTGTCTTTTTATCTAGGATTCCATTGCCTTTTTCATGCTTTTCTTGATCATATTGTTTATCTCTCTGTATTTTCTAGCTCCTTCATTATCTCTTTTTCCCTTTTTCAGTTCTCTTCTTTTGTTGCATAGTTCAAGGACATCTGTCATGACCCATGGTTTCTTTGTTCGACAATATTTGCCAATGATCTCGCTAGCTGTGCTAGTCACAGCTGTGTTGAATGTGGTTGTTAAGGACTTTAGGTCAGTGTCTTGACTGTCCAGGGTTATCAAAGGTGCAAATTTACCACCTATCATTGCTTGGAAGGCTTCTGTGACTTTTAGATCTTTCAATTTTTCAAGGTCAGATCTGATTCTTGGTTGGTTAGGCTTTTTGATCATTTTCAGGAGGAAGCAAAACATTGTCATTAATAAATCATGGTCACTTCCAATATCTGCTCCTGGAAAACTTCATGTTCTGGCGATATTCAGCCCTGTGTAGAATCTTTTTTCACCAAGATGTAGTCAATCTGGTTGTGATGTTGTCCATCTGGACTGTGCCAGGTCCATCTTCTAGATGCTTTGTGAGGGCTGAAAGTGTTGGCTTTGCCAGTTTGTCTGTGAATCAACTCCCACCTTTGCATTCCAGTCTCCTTGTACAAACAGGATGCCCTTCTTGGGTGAGTTGTCAGTGACATCTTGCAGTTGGTTATAAAAATTCTCCAGTTCATTGTCATCATAGTCAGATGTGGGTGCATAGGCCTGTATGATTGTGATGTTAAAGGGAGTTGCCCTCAGGTGGATGGTAATGAGCCTGCTTGAGACTGGGCAGCAACCCATAATGCTGTTCACAATGCCCTTGTGGACAAGAAATCCAACACCATGACTGTGTTTGTCCCGTCTTCCGCTGAAGTACAGCTTATCCCCATCATCTGTTGTTATTTTGCCAAAGTTTTTCCAGAGCACTTTGTAGAGACCAATAATGTTCCAGTTGTACCTCTCCAACTCATGTGTAAGTTCTTTCAACTTTCCCACAGCTCTCAGTGTTCTAATGTTCCATGTACCGATGATGATGTTGTCTCTCCCATGGATCTTGGTAGTGGGGACACCAGTAGCATACTTGTCACCTTCGTCCTGGTATGCAGTGGAAGGCATGGTCATTGTTGACTCGGGCTGCAACCGATCCAGTATGGAAGAATTGTTAGTTGTCTTCATGTGGTGCGTCAAGGGCAAGATACAGCCTGGCAGAGCCCATCTATCTCCAGACTGGATGACCACAGCCAAAATCCACAGATATAATGTGGCATGCCCTGGCCCTGAGCACATCGCCGTTAAGTTCAACTTGGAGCCATTCCACCCTGGCCTTTGACTTCATCAAGGAAGACTTCCACCCAGTGATGATGTGCTATCATCATACTATTTTACCCATAGTTGGGAGACTCGTGGGGGTGGGAGCATCTTATTCCATCCCGTACGGATCCAAAGGACCTGTACCACTGCCCAGTATACTGTGGGTCATTTCACCCTAAATATAGTTTGCCCTGGGTTAGTTCATTCTGATATCATTTACCTTGTACCATTGTTCTGGTATAGGTATTAAATGTACTTCATTTTTAAAAGATTGTCATGATACATAACTTTTACTGGAAAAAGTTGTTAAAAATTATTAAAGTTGGAAAAATATGAAAAATATGCATAATCTTTTTTCTTTTAAAAACTACCAGCTTGCATTAAGAGCAAAATTTATCGACAGGAATCTACAATTTTAATGCAGCTTAAAATAAAATATTGGAAATAAGGAAACGACACAGAGACGGTCTTTTTTGTGCAATTTAATTGCTTGTCCTGTATGAATCCTTTTATTTTCTAATATTCATATATAAATAAGAAACACAGAGTTATTCTGAAATAAATGACTTTGTAATAAACTGTAATTAAAATCTACAATATGAACAAGATTAAAAATTTTACAGTTATTGTCCACCATTTAATTTTTGTAATCTGTATGTGCGAGAAGTAAAAACAAAGCTGATTATGAGTATTGATTGGACTATTCTTTATGCAGTAAAGGTCAGAGATAAAATTATCTACCATTATTCAACTAATCCCTTTACTCTATTACAAGGAGTTAGTGACTCATCATCTATGTTTAAACTAGTTATAAATTTTAAGAAAATCATGATCTCTCTATGTATATCTTTTTAACTTTACACCAGGATTTTCAGTCCTTTTTGTTCAAACTGATCACAAAGGAAAATCTTGTGTGAAAATTTTATTTTTAATAAAGCAATGAAATATTTGTTTAAAAGTCTAACTGAAACATACTCCAAAAGGCCAGAGATTAAAGGCAGTTTCATTCTACGTGGAATTCCATAGTGTATACCTTTTACACCCTTTGACTGTATTACAAATTTGTCAGCATATATTTATGATATCACATTAGTCATTTTTCAGATTTTTTACTGCATGTCCAACAGTTAGTTCAGTTTAGTTTGGTTCTTTTATTTGTCTACAAAATGAACATTATAGACTTTGTACAAGATTTAAGATAACAATGAGTACAGTCCAGTTAAACATGTGAAAATTCCTGTGGAAAACCATACTCCAATAACTCTTTAGACAATGATGTGTTTTCAGATATTCAGTGCATCCTCCTTTAGGCAGACATAATTACAAATGAATAACTCTAGAATTGCATAGAATCATGTTTTAACCATGACTAAAATTGAGGAGTTCAATCTGTAAAGCATTTTAAAATTTATACATTTTGGCATTGTAACTTACTGTTTTTAATGTAGAAGTATACTATATACCACATATACTCCCTATGTTGAATCCAACTGCAAACTGTTCAGACCTAGATCTGCCATTGAATAATGCATCAATAGCTCTGGATCTGTGCAGTTGTTAGGAGTAATAGAACAAATAGTACAGACCCTGATCTGCAGGCACATTATGCTACAACAGATCATGATCTTTGTTGTTTTGCAGTTTGAGTGAGTATATATGATAGTGGTCCTTACTATAACTGTTAATGGGAATCATAAAAGTGTTCTGTGGTACAGGCTAGCTTGCCTAATATGTGGGTACAATATAATGGAAAAATATAATTTAGTATAATGGAATCATTAACCATGTCTGTGTTAGATCAGTGACAGTATTATGCAGAAGTGCTTTATTGTGAGGAAACATTGTTCACCAGCCTTTAAGAACTTAGCTCTATCTTAATTTTTTTCTTTTTGCCATCCAAGACCATATGAACAACCATATATCTTAAATCCTGCATTTTATTCAGGTTGCAGGTCCCCCAGCTGCTGGTGCATTCAAACCTAGGAAAGCAGGACCAACAGCATTCAGGAAATTCTATGAAAGAGGAGATTTTCCCATTGCACTGGAACACGATACCAAAGGAAACAAAATTGCATGGAAGGTAATTTGGTACAGAAACTTCAAAATTAGAAATGCTTTGTTGGAAAACTGTAAACTCATATATGTTTTATTGGGTATTCATTTTTTTTTTGTATAAGAGTTAGAATCCATGTTTTAAAATCTCAAATTTGTTATTACCAGTATCCAAGAATTAAAACAAATATCCAAGAATTAAGACAAAAATGAGCAAACTGAAATATAATTTAAAGTTTTCCATCCATGAATTGTTTGTGCTGAATTGTTCATCATAAAGCAAGAAAATGTAAACCCCACAAGTGTTATAGCTCAGCATACAGTATATATAACTGAATTTAAGTCTCAGCTATAGTAGCTCTGTTGGCAGAACACAAGACTCATAATCCAAGAGGCATGGGTTCTTGAACACCTGCTCTGGGTGCCAGGCTAGGTCCATAGCCTTGGTGTGTCCTTGAGAAAGGTACTTAGCTCCCATTTTCTGAGCAAGATATAACCAATACAGTGTTAAAAGTGCCATTAAAATCCAACAAAACAAACTTATTTAATCAAGAACTACAAAGGGATCTTTTATTTATGTGCATACTTTGTGTCACCTTCTACCAGAAATGAGAGATTTGAAGCAAAGCACCTTCATCCTTATATATTTCATTTACTCTGCCAAACCCTCATCATGGATTGTATTTCTACAATTGTTGATATAGCTACAAACCATACTTCAAATAATTGGTTTATTTAAAAATTTGAATTAGAAAGTGGGACTACAGCTAGAGTACCAGGTAATACACAGTTTGCTCTGTTCACATGTCTTTGAGATAACCCCCCGTTGTAGAAAAGGCATCCTCATTGCATGTTATAAGAGGTGACAGAGCGGAGACAATCTGTTTACCATAACAGCTTGCATCCCATGTTGGGGGAGAGGTGACAGAATGGAGACAACCTGTTTGTTATACTGGCTTGCATCTCAATGTTATTGGAGGAGAGGTATTGGAGGAGAGGTTCTTGGTAGTTATATAGAGGAGAGGTGGAAGGTTGCCTCTGTGCAAAAGGCTACTTGGATCTCAACTTCAGCTAGACGTGTGGTCAGAGGGACATGGTCTGATCATTCAGGTCATCAGAACAAGCTTTAGGGGCTATGTGAACAGTATTCATTTGAAGTTTTTTATCATCAAATTTAAAAGTAACCTTGGTGATTTATCAACATCATGTTGATGACCAAACCTTTCAAAAGACATAGCCCCTGAGGGTGGTGGCAAGGGTCAGTTGAGTAAAGTGTATACTTTGCTTGAGTGTATCACCTTGTGTAGCCCTAACATGAGAAATGTGTTAAATTTACATAATATGTTCCTCTGTTGGGTTCTGAGGTGAGTGGGAAGCACAGGTGACTGATTATTCGTTATGCCAATATGGGAAAAGCAGCCAACAACCAGTAGTGTGAGATCTAGTCTCAAAATGACTAGGATTAATTCAACCAGTGACTAGGATGAGAAAACTCTTAAGTCATGGAAATTGGCCATGATTTCTCACCATTGGAACTAATGATCAGAATCAGAAACTGATTAAGTTGTCATCATTTGTGATAGCCAAAGCACTTAAAAGTTTGACTGGAGTACCAAATACTGTAGTGTTAAAAAACCTGGTTCGGGCCAACCACTTGTAGAGTGTAGCTGACACTGATAATCTGCTTTGCACAAAGCAGTTTGTGGAGTTACTATTTTGGTTTTGCAACACAAATCTCTAAATTTGTGTAGAGATGTCATTTGATGATGAAGTTGGATGGCCACATTAGGCTGAAATGCTTAAAAATCTCAGCTCTAAGAACATCTCACAAGTGAAGTTCCACTTCAGCTACATTGATGAAAACCTGGTTCTTGAAAATCCCAGTTGATCCTTTCATTCTTAATCCTTTGTGGTGTTTCATCTGCCAGTAATATGTCCACCACAAAGATGGCTGCAAGAGGAAACCAGTCTGTCCAATGTGTAGACAGGAGTAATGCAGGATGGATTGTCCTGCTCATAGAAAATCTCTTGTGTGAATTGCCAGGCAGAACATTTCTCATACTCTAGAGACTGCTCCAAATGGAAACAAGTAAAGGAGATCCAATGAGTCAAACAGGAGAAAGGCATGAGCTTTCCTGGGGCCAGGAAATTTGTGGAAGCCACAGCTCCACTTAAGCAGCTCACAAATCCCATGCAAGTGCAGCTAGAGTGGAGAAAAATCTTTCATAAATGATGTCTGTGTGCAAACAGACATATATTATTACATGGTCCAAAGACCAAGCCAAATTCACAGTCCTCAATGTCTTCAAACCCATACTAGCAACTATCCAAACTGACTGTGAAGTAGATAGATCAAATAATGAGTGTAACTATGTAGCAAGTAGAACATGCTACAAACCAGAAATTGCCAAAATCCAGCCTAAGAAAGGATCAGAAAACCAATGGCAGAATTAGTGTACTGCAGGGGATTCTTAACACTCCTACTAGACTTCCCAATGAGTGCAGAATTAGTGTACTACAGAAGATTCTCAACTCTCTTCCAGACTTCACAGAGGATCTGACAATCCTATAAAGTTCTTTAATAAGTTGGTATTCTAGAGCATATGGACACTGGAGACCCACCCTGGTATCATAACAGGAAAATCTCCCAGAAAGTCCAGTATGTCCACCATGTTCAGAAAAATGTCTGACACCATATTGCAATGAAATTGCCGATGCTTAAAGGAAGAAATTGATGAAATTAGTCTTCTACTTACAGAACATGATCTAAGTTGCTGTTTGTAAACCTTTTTAAAAGAAAATGATAGAATAGATTAAAAGTTCATGTACAGCAGCTTTTCAAGAAATAATAATATGGCTGCTGGAGAAGTGTCCATCATAAAAAATAATGACTCATCACAGCCGAATAAACACTTTACAGGCCATAGTCGTTCATGTGAAGCTACATGAAGCTCTTTCACTTTGTTCAGTATTTCTCCCTCCAAGCACTCCTGTAATATCTGTCTGATCTTAACCATCTTATTGAACGGTTACCAGCACCTTGTTTTCTTGTTGGCAGCTGCAACAGCTACCATACACTCTGGGGCTGTAAAGATATAGATGAAAGAGGGAAGAAGACAGAAGGCTTGTTTTAAAACATAATGTTTGCCTTTTCATGACAAGTCGTATACCTACCGGCATCCTGCCACAGGATCCTACTTGTCATTAGATTTAACTGTCTGCAATCCATTGCTTTTTACTTGACTTCTCATGCGAGTTGGTGATAACCTATATGATACAGACCATCTTCTAATATATTTAAGAAGTAATATTCCCAAACTCAAGGACTTGGACAGAGATGGAAATTTAACAAATCAGATTGGGAAACATTTAAATCCCTCTGTAAGTTGAGTGTAACAGCTGATCATTTTGACAGTGTAGTAGATTGAATACTCCTATTTACAAAGATAATCCAGGATATTGCTGGGATTAAATGATTCCTAAATGTGTCAACAAGCCAAGGTTTGATGATGCATGCAAAAGATGCTATCAGGGAATGGAAAAAGGTCTTTCAACATTTAAATGCCAATCCGACAACCAAAAATTTGAATATTTACTGAGCTAAAACTTTTCATACCATTAGAGAGAGCAAGAGGAAAACAGAGAGATCTTGGTTGAACTCTCACTCCTGTTAAATCGGTATGAAATATGGTACAGATAATAATTGGTAAGAATAAAAGCTGAACTGTATCAAGCATATCAAGAAATCGGATGAAATGGTCAGAGTCATACGAGAAATCTCAAATATTTTGGCCAAAATATTCTTGAAACACTCCAAGAAAATTTTTCTGCCAACTTCTGCCAGGTTAAAATAATGAAGTAAATGTGCCTCTAAATTTGATATATTAAAGATTCCAATAAAACTCTCACTCCCAGAGAGTTACAATACTCAATCAAGCCCATGACACTTCAGCAGGACCAGCCGTTATCCACTTTCAACATCTGAAACACTTATCTGACACAGCTCTAAATGCACTGCTAAACATTTTCAGAATAATTTGGGAAACTGAAGATTTTCTGCAGCCTTGGCAAGGAGAAACAATGATTCCAATATAAAAACCTGGAAATGCCACACTGAATCTTACAACTATCATCCCATAGCATTAACAAGTTGTATTTGCAAAACAATGGAATGGATATGATAAACAAAAGACTACTCTGGTATCTCGAATCCAAGAACCTACTGTCTAATGTTCATTGTGGATTCAGACACAGAGGCTCAATAAACTATCTTGTCAGACTTGAACCATTCATTATAGATGCTTTCATGAGGAAAGAACATATAATTGCCATCTTTATTGACTTTGAGAAAGCTTATGACACAGTGACTTAAAAATATGGAATAATGAATTACCTATTCAAACTACTAGTCTTAGGAGATGCCTGCCTAACTTTATCTCCAATTTTTTGAAAGATAGAAACTTCAGAATGAAAGCTAACCTCAGGATATTGGCATACCTCCGGGCAGTATATTGTCCAACACCCTATACAACATCAAAATTAACAGAAGTTCAGTATAAATACATGTACTGTTAAAAATCAACTAAGGTTTAGCATAAACCAAGTTCAGAAATGGGCAGAAGAAAATGGGTTCAACTACTCAAACTAGAAAACTGTATGCATTTCTTCTGATTAGATCATATCCATGATGATCCAAAACTCTGTCTTGACATTTGTCATGTTCCTGTTGTGGAAGAGAGCATATTTTTAGCCCTATTTTCATTGGTAAAGCAACTTTTCTTCCACAGATAGATAACTCGGGAACAAATGTCAGAAAGCTCTTGATATTTTCCTTTCCCAAATCAACAGTCATTATCAAAATTAAAATATCTCCTAAAAACTCTTTTGACCCTTGCAAATTCAAAGTTTCTCCAGCATGTCATCTCCTTTTCAAGAGTAAATTCAGTGAAATCAGAGCCTGCTATTATAGCCATATGTACATATGGTTTGAAAGATGAGACAAAGTTGAAACTGCCATAGTGACACACCACATGGGTCCATCTCAAGCTAATCAAATAAAGCATCTATTTTTAGGGCAGAAATTACAGCAATACTCAAAGCTTTGAGCTATATGGAAACCTCCCAAAGAACAAATGATGTGTTTGTCAAATTCCCTTTCCACATTCAAAGCCTTGCAGCCTTAAATTTGACAACCCATTAATATCCCAGATACTGGAGAAATATGATGTTCTCATACAATCTGGGAAAAGTATTCTTTACTGTTGGCTGGTCTTATTGGCATAAAGGGTAATGAAATGACCCGATAAAGCAGTTCAGGCTGCACTGCAGTTGCTCATTTTCGAATGGAAGATTCCATATACTGATTCCAAATATTGTCCATCATATTTGGCGAAATATATGGAATGAAAACTCCATAAACTTAAGTATTTCAAACCCACCATACATGCAGGTTAGTGGTACCCCTCATATAGAACTAATCAGAGAGATGATGTGGTGTTATGTCCATCACATATTAGAAACACATACCCGACTCAAGAACTTTGACCAGAGTGTACCCTGCCAGTGTCCACTGACAGTGAAGTACATTTTTGTCAAGTGTGTCGATTTCCACTCCATGAAACAGGATGTTATCTCCTTAGAAAATTTTGGAATATTGTAAGGAGATACTGTTTATGAAAGAAATTATAATTACATTTGAAGGGTTTTAAATGTATTACCTTCCTCTTTTATAAAATTTTTACATCATTATGCTTTATATTTATCTTGTGCTTACATCAGTTTGGAAGGCTTTATCTTAATTTTTGTTGCAGTTCTTTTTTTACATTTTTGGAACATAACATTTTGTTGGCACTATATATTCACTTTTGAGCTGAGGTGCCATAAAAAACACACACACACACACACACTGATTCTTTCCTCCAAGAACCAAAGTCAGATATGACAATCTTGACTGTGTATTCCAAACAGGATAACTTTGTATGGGCAATTCTACTCAGGCTTGAGTATTTAGTGGCTGGATAGTTCTGCTGGAAACTTTGTACATTACAGTTTGCAAACCTTGGAAAAGAAAAGGTCCAGCAAAATGGATATCTCAGAAAAGAAATTAGAATGTAGCACCTGTCACTTGCTTGTGCATTATTGCAACTCCAGCTTGAGCTAATAGAGATACATCATGCTTTCCAAAAATAACAGCAAAATAATAATAATATTAATAATAATAATAATAATAATAATAATAATAATTGACCGACTTGGCAGCTTACTAAAGTCAAAATGTCATAATGCCTGACTTTGCATAAGTGATCAGAGATATGCATACAGGCTTTCTGAATAGATGTATCATATCTGTAAAATCTGGCATCGACTTATTCAGAGATAATAAATCCATGATGAAAAAGCATGTATTGCTAAACATAAATACTTGATTTCATGATTATCAGTATTCTTTGTACAAGATCTTAAGTTCCCATTTACCAAAATCTTCTTTCCTCAATTGAGAACGTTAAAGTTAGAGCAATTTTTAAAAATATTCAGGAATCATCTATTTTAATGTTTCAGGTGGAAATAGAGAAACTAGATTACCACCACTATCTGCCCTTGTTCTTTGATGGTCTCTGTGAAACAACACACCCATATGAGTTCTTTGCCAGGCAAGGTGTCCATGATATGTTGGAGCATGGAGGCTCAAAGATCTTACCTGTTATTCCTCAGCTTATTATCCCAATCAAAAGTAAGCAAATTACATGTATAAGTTTATAATTTATATATTTCTATACTATTTTTACATTATCAGAATCTGTTGGAGAGTATTTATTCAAGTGGGAAAAACCTTAACTTTATTTTATGGACATTTGATTGCATTGATTTAACTTCTGAATGCAGTTGTACAAGGCAAATGCTCAGATGCCAGTCTGTCTTGACCCCAGTAGTTTTAGATTTAGTTAGCTGGATGACTTTTGTACATTGATCGCCTTCCAGATGAGAAATAATGGGTTTTTTGTTCCACATCCTACACTTTATCAGATTTAATGATAATATTTGCAAGTTTCACAAGCAAACTGACTTTTACAATTAACTTATAATTTTGTATAATAATGTCAACTGTCATAAACAACTGCGTTTAAAAAAAATAATTTACAACTTTATTGCTGAAAAATACCTTCATTTCAAAGGCTTGGCTAGCTGTTATATTAATCTGAAATGATGGATGGGTAAATAGTGAGGTAGTTCATGTCAGATGTAGTCATTGTAGTGCATTACTTGTGTTTTAATATAGCGATTTACTTTGCTACTTTTATCTTCAGATGCTCTGAACACAAGGAATCACCAGGTTGTGTGTACGACACTGAAAGTTTTGCAACATTTGGTTGTGTCTGCAGATATGGTGGGAGAAGCCCTAGTTCCGTACTATAGACAGATTCTTCCAATTCTCAATATCTTCAAAAATAAGAACTGTAAGTAAAGAAGTATGTGATTTCAGATGAAAACATATTTTATAATATGAAATTTACAAAATTTGTTGAATGATATCCATCTTTTGGAGTCTATTGATGCCATAGTTAGAAATCATTACAAGTGTCAAAAACTTCACGTAAATTGGAGTTCAAATGTATTATTCTGTTTTTCATTGATGAAATAGGCTTGTGCTTTTTCAAAAATGTTTCAACAAAGTCAGTAACACATGGAAAGATGCCTTTGATTCTGCATGTGCTTTGAGTAACATCATCAAAGGATATCACACTTGTGTACTACTTAAATAAAAAAGGATTCCTAAAACATTATCAATTAAAGTGGTGTTTTGCATATAAATGTCAGTTTCAGCGGAACTTCATTGTTCCATGTATGTACATTGCAGGATGGTTACACACATATTTTATCTATCCAGCCACAAGCATGTTAGCAATGGATACAAACAAGTGCACTCAAATCATAAAAGTCGGCTTGGCAAAGATTGTTAAGATGCAAAAAAGTCACCAATTTCAAGGTAAAAATTGTATGATGTAGAAGCAGAATCAGGCGTGTAAGTGGACACAACACTCCCCAGAAAAAAGCAAAGAGTGGATTTATTTAAACTGGACTGAGGGATTTGGTTTTATCTTTTTTTCTTGCTGGATTTGATTAAAAAATAAGCATAATCAATTGAACTTTAAATGGAATGCAGATAAAAAATAATGATTAAAATTAAGTTTACACAGTTGTGTTCTTGGTTGTTTAATATTTCAGTTTAAAGTCTTTACCCTTAAAATCTAGTCAGTTTCAAAACCCGTATTTATGTATCCATTTATCTATGTTTATACATGTATATATCTTTGCTCTTTTAACTATATTGGCATTCTAACCCTTCTTTTCTTTCCTCATCTACATATTTATCTACATGTACTATTTATACGTATCTTTCTTTGATAACTTTAATTATTAACATATTGTTTTAAGGTGCAACCAAAAATAACATGACAGAAGTTATGTATTTGTAAAAATAAATATAATGTGATCTCCATTAAACACCCTGTATTCCATTTTACCATATTTCTCAAACCTTAGTTGTGATATTTTGGGACAAGCTCGAATACCCCAAGGGCAAGTTCATTTTTACAGTCAGCTTACCCTGGGCAAACTAACTTTTATACAGTTTGTTAAGCAATGTAATAATAAGCTCTTATTAGTTTAAGTGGCAATTTAATAATACGTTCTTCAAAGCAAGGAAGTCTTGCACGTTACTGTAAACCAACAGTTTTATCTGTCTATGTACACAAATTGAGAGCGCAGTAATTGTGCAGATTCTTATTTGTAAAATAATGGAATATTATTATACAGTCAGATCATTTCTCATACTCTTTCATAAGAGTTTATGCTCATTATTTTCACACACTCTAAAGATATGTGAAAATAAATTACATGCAAATGATTCTTGGTAAATAACACTATGTATTTTCTTCCTGTAGGAATTGATTATTATGTGTACACAATAATTCTTCTAAGTAATGTTAACTGTACAATAAAGTATTTGCCTAGAGATCGATAACAAGAAAAGATGTTAACCTTAATTTCCAGGAACAGAGTAAATCAATATTTTGTGAATGATTAATTCAAAAGATGATTCTTATATGATAAATGATACTTTCAGCTAGACAGTATTTGTGTTTCTCAACAATTGCACATTAAATAATTAACATGGTTCATATTACACAGTTGCTGCAATAATTACCGATTTATTTTTTAAAACATCTTGAAAAAAATAAAAATACCCTTATGTCAAATTTCATTATTTTTTAGATGGTACTTATATATGTTGCCATCAAGACTTGCACACATTTTGAAATGATAAGAATTTTGTTTAATTAAAAAAGTATTTTTCAGATAATTATATTCTAGTAAAAGAGAAGTAATATATATGCAGGGGATGAAAATCCCAAATTGTCCTAGTCCAGACAAAAAAAAAAAAGAAATCATTGCATGGCAGTTTAGTTTCATGTAATTAGCTTTTATATAGAAAAATTAACAAATATTTACATTATAGGACCATTTTACCAGCATCATCTTTCCTGGGTTAGTATTGCCACTCTCTGTATGGAAATAAAATTTAAAAAGAAACAAAACATTTTATCACATACACATTGAAGTTCAAACCTACATATTTAAATACTTGGAGAAGACTGGAATCTTTAAAATATTTTTTTTAAGATTAAGTAAGAATAGTTGATTCTTGAACGATGAATAATTATGCGATGTATAATGTTACTTTGCTTTGTTTAGCTCTAAGAGCAGTTTCCTGTAGGTGAAAATATAAATCTTATGCATACACTATCCAGAGATACATGTATATGAAAAACTATCAACCACAGTAATTTCAGTACTGTGATCTTGGCAGAAAATCAGAAAAATAGGTGCTTTGTGTTGCTGATGTCACAATTTCTCCAGATACAAAGAGAAATAGTATTTAGAATTATATATATCATTAAACTAATAAATAAAAGCACTAGTGATCAGAATTGAATAGATCATGTCTTTCAATGAAAAAGCATTAGTTTGTGATTGGCTTGTAAAATAAATGACATAAAAAACCCAAAGCCATTACTGATAAAAGTACAGAAAAGACTGAAGGTAGAAAAGAGAAAGCTATGCAAACATTACTAATTTAAAGGCTTGAGTTGGAGATATAAAGCACAAAAACTATGAAATAGTTAATTATTCAAGAATTTATACAGCTTCTTTATTGCTGTCCTTTGCCAAACATAAATAAAAATCCCTCAAAGGGACTTGCATGCTGCTGGCCAAAAGCAATTTGCAGGAATTCATGAGAAGTCTATTTCTTACCACCTTTTGTTCTTGTTAACTGCCAGGTATAGAAACCATCCAGGACACTCTTGACAAACTAAACATTCCAATTTGGTAAAATAATAATTCTTATATAGATAGTTAACATGTTAATAAGATAAGTACAGTCAAAACATCAGCCATTGTTGTAAGAAGAAGTAATAACAAGATCCTTGAGATGGTCACTATGGTTGCCATAGGAGGTGACAAATCATAATCATTTCGTTCAGTACCTGAACTAGATGTTGTTAGTGTTTATTGTTATTGTGTGTAAGTGAAAACCCCATGTTGATACAACCATCTATTTATGAGAAATTGGCAAATCCAGATTTTCATGATGGCTGCCAAGGCAGCAATTTTGGAGGTTAGATCAATATCACTTTAGGATGAACTACATATTGCAATATAGTGATAAGACCATTCATTCTGGAGGAGTAGCTGTAATGAAATTTTTATGATGCAGCTTTGGTGACCATATGGAGAGGTCATATTGATGCTTTTTTCCTTTGGGTCTGCTACAAATTGCAAGAAGTGTTTTGTTGAAAACCCCATGTCAAAATCAGCATCTGTTCAGAAAGAGTAGCAATAACAAGATTTTAAAAAATGGTCTCAGTGGCAGCCATTTCATAAGATCAGATCAATGCCATTTTCATCTTGAACAAATTACATGTCATAAGAAATATTTCAGTTGAAACACCATGTCAATACAACCATTCATTCAAAAAGAAAGAGCAATAACATTTTCAAGAGGGCCTCCATTGTGGCCATTTTGTATGGTTGGATTGATATTGAGACTATTTTCAAACCAGACCAATTACATTTAGTAGTGAAATCCCAAATCTATACTAGTGATGACAAGATTTTCAGGATGGACACATACATAATGAGGAATCACCTAGAACCTTGACAGAGATATTGACATGAGGTGAACATGTGCATATTGTTTTGTTGACAGGCTTTAACAAGTTTTACAAAGTTATGTCCCTTAAGTGTTCAGTGTGTAGAATATATCTGATTTTTGGGTACGCAACTCATCTCATGCCATTTAAAATACGATATGCACATTAACTTGACATCAAATGAGTAAGTGCAGATCATTTTAGTCATCACAGATGATTTTATTTAAAAAAGTTTCGCATGTCTTACATACATGTATACATTCTGCCAGAGATGTTGCTTTTTTACTTGCACCACTCATTCAGACATAGAGGGCAGTGAGGTATCCAGGTTTTATGAACACACTTCTAAATTCCAGTGAACTTCACAAATACTGAATGATAGCAACACTTTTTTTCTCTTTCAGTGAACTCAGGTGATGGTATTGACTACAGCCAACAGAAGCGTGAAAATATTGGAGACCTCATTCAGGAGACATTAGAAGCCTTTGAGAGACATGGTGGAGAGGATGCCTTTATCAACATTAAATACATGGTTCCCACATATGAATCCTGCATGCTGAATTGAGGACAATTAACCATGTTGTAAAAAAAAAATATGTACATAGGATGGACAATGTATATACATGTAATTACACACTTTATTAATAATTGGTCATCAAAAAGGCCAAGCATAGAGTAATACAAGATTATAAAGCCAAATGTAGCCGTTTTCATAATCCAGATTTCTTTTGAACAGTATTCCAGCTAGGACTTAACAAGTTGGTGGGTATATCAAACAAAACAAGCAGTTTGATATACTAAACAGTCTTAATATTTCTTTTCTAAACTAGTAGAGCACAGGTATAATTAGTGCCTTAGTAACAGTTTATCCTCTACCCACCAAACACTGTTACATTGTTTTCATAGGTAAAAGAACAATCTTTTTTTCCATTGTTGTTTTCTATTTTGTTCCTTCATTGATGCTGTATTTGAAATAAACCATGTCACCAAGTGTTGATTTTTTGCAAAAATTTCTGTCGTGAAAAATTTATATGTCCTGTTTGCTACCTATATTTTTAAACATCCCTATTTAAATATTCATAATTGAAGTGTTTGATCAGTCATATAAGGAATATTAGTAAGTTGAATTTAACACTAGAACTTTGTTTTGTACATATGATCACCTAGGTATAGTAGCATCAACTGTGACAAAAATCATAGTGAATGGTATGTCTTATATTCAGTGAGTTTAACAAATACAAAAAACCTGTTGGCAATATCTTTACTGTCATGGGAGATGGTCGAACAGTCTTATTTCATTCAAAAGTTTGAACCCTTGATGAGCAGATTTGGTTAAACAGTATAGAATAAATTAAGTTATTCATCTGTGTAGATAGTTTTGTATATTGCCTGTGGTCGACACAGAAATAGGAAAGGCAAAGATATAGATTCTTTTTAGCAATCATCTCCAGGATTTAAACAAACATGACATTATGTGTGATATAAATTAGAAGACATACTTGTGCAGTGCCCCTCCCCTTCTACCATGTCCCCCTCCTCATTTCTTAAGGCTTCTGTCAATTACGAGAGGCAAGAGATGCCATAGTATCTTGCATCATATTGTCTACCTATCTTACATGGCCATCATTTCATTGCAGGTGGTGTGGTGTTATGAGAGGGGGTATCACTTTAGTTTAATCCACACATATATGTAAATCTGAACGAGATTTATGATTGTAATCCGATTCATAATCTATGCTTCAAAAATTGAACATTTAAACAAATGCCTAAATATTAACCCAGTCATGAAGAATATACCACTTGTGTCTTAGGGCACAAAATCAAAATTTAAGTTCATCATTCATCATGTTTCTTATCCTTCAGAAATTTAAGTTAACCTCATGTTCTCAACATCACTTAAAAATCCAATAATTATTCTAAAAGAACAAGACACATACGCATTTAAGTTTGAACAAAGTAGTAGAATTCTCCAAGCTGATTACTTTGAATTACTTATTTTGTACACTTCAGTTCCCAAAATGGGTTAACAGTGAGTGGATTTGTTAAATGTGCCAATGTACATTGTGTTGTCCACTGTAATTTGTAATGACACAGAACCAACCTGGTTAACACTGTCAACAAATATTTGTGTGAAAAGAATTAAACTCTGTACTTTTTGTGTCAGAAATCATAGTTATGTACTGCCGATTTATTCTCAGAGGTTTCTTAAATTTGAGCCTTGTTGGCTTGATTGACTGAAAGAGCATCACTTAACATATGTGATAATTCTACAAGATTTTGTCCAGTGCTCTGCAATAAATACTGTCTCTTAAGCAAAGAATGTAATAACCTGATAAGGAGCAGAACATTGTGATAAAGAATTTATGTTTCTTCTTCAATCTTAACTTTGTGGTATAATAAAATGAAATATTTCTATTTTTAAACTGGCTTTTGTTTTTAAATTATCACCTATAGCCCATGTATATCAGTGAAGTTTTTATAATCCAGACTAATATATTGTAGGTAAATGTACCCTTCTAAATATCTATAGATAGTGGGAAACATGACCCATTTCTAGTCCATGGACACTTCCAAATGTCAACAAATCTTGGGGCACATGCCCATCTTATTTGATGGACCCTTCCAAATGTTTATGTATCATCTGTAATATATTCCATTTCAAGTCAATGGACCCTTCCAATTATATACAAATGATGGGAAACATACCCGAAACAATCTAATGCATTTTGAGTTTGCTCAAATCTATGCTGAAAGCACTATAATCACTGCTCCTTAATAATCTTAAGCAGGATTAGCAATGATTCTTTGAACAATAAAACCAAAATGCTATTTATTTATTAGAGGACTCAAAATTCCTTTTTAATTTGATTTGAGATATCAGATATGGGTATTTGGGCTGTTCTTAGTTCTTGATGTAAAAGAGTACTTCCTTGTTGGACTCTTTCTAGGCTTCATACAATAAAGTTGACTTTAATAGATGGTTGGTGTACCCAGTGTGCACAATATTAACTGCCTGATTTTTTTTACTTTTAATGTTGGATAATTGAAGAGAAAGGTTGACTATGCCAGGTAAACCATTCTACTATCATTCAGCATTCAAACTAAGAAAAGATCCAATTGGTTCATTTTTACCAAAGATTTTGAAATATGTAAAATTATAAGCATGAGAAAAAAACCAATGCTTTAATTTGGATTGATTTTATGGAATAGAAACTGGGTGACAACTTGGTTCCATGCAGTTTCAATTGCATTCTCTCTTGGTACATTTCTAAAGTACCAGTATTGTTCTTATTCCTTTATTCATGTGACCTTTGATACTCAGTGTATAGAAGCTGGTATGGCAACAGTGGGCACATGTATGTACAACTTAAAAAAATCAGTATTGTTCTTTAAATGGGGCAAACATTAGCATACAACTAAAAACCATTTTTTGTTAACACCAGGTCCTCCACACACAGTTTTAGCAAATGGCAAATAACATGTTTCTAATGATCAGAGGATGTACTCTTTTCATGCATATGTTCAAAGAATCCACAAGCTGTATTAGTTAAGAACTTTTATATGGATACTATAATCAATGCTTTCTCAAAACATATTGCTTTAATGAAAGAAGCATAAAGCAGATAATCAAATCTTCTTCTTTAGTTATTATCTGGTCATTTTCTTACCCTTTTTTTCTGATTCACTGAATTATTTAATATTCATATATGAAGGCTGAGCTGCTGTAGATTTAATTCATAGATTAATTCCAATGCCTCAACTGTCATCAGCCCACTAATGCATAAAAAAGCTCTGGGAGATGAAACACTAATAAACTACTGCATTAAAATGGAAAAAAAAAGTAACTGAAACACTTGTTACACTATTAACTTAAATCGCAACAAAATAATGTGCATAGCTTATACACTTGCAAAACCAATCTAACCTTTCACTACTGAAACAAAACTATCAACTACTGCCTCAAACAAAACCACCCCATCTTCATAAACCTTAGTAGTGGAACACTATACTTTCTACTGAAACACACCATGCTACTGAAATCTTGCAACTAGATAAATGAACTTGATAAAATGATATAATTGGGGTAATGTAAAATCACAACACAAGACCATGAAATTCTTTGAACATCATAAATGAAGGGCTAAATTATACATTATGTTCAACAGTTTTCAGAGAGGTGATGGAAATATTCAACATTAGAGCAGCAATCTTAGAAAAGCCACCTTTTGAGACTCTTGTAAAGAAGCAAATGTTTGTCTAGTTTTAAAGAAGAGTGATCATTCTGTTGTATCTAATTACAGACCAAGATCACTGTCAACACTGCTGGCAAAGTTTTTGAACGACTGAATTTGAAACCACATATTTCATTACTTCCATGAACTAACTTCCTGTCTGGCTTTATTCCCATCATTCTACAGTTAGTCAGTTAACATACCTCTACATGTTTTGCAAAGCAGTAGATTCTGGTAAAGAAAACAGTTGTGTTTTGCAATATAAATAAAGCTTTTAAGCATGTGTAGCATAGAGAACATCCACAAATTGAAAGCTACTGGCACCAGGTTTTGGATCTGTCTTAAAAACAGAAGAGTGATAATTCTTGGCATGTTTTCATAGTGGAGGTGTATTAGAGCTGGTGTGACCCAAGGATCCATTTTAGGACTCTCTTTTTTTTTTATATACATAAATGAAGTAAATGATAAACACTTCAATATGTTTCTTTTTTGATGATACAGGTCTCTTTCTATAATTCCATCATATTCGTTTATAATCTTAATTCTGAAAGGACAATATTTAAGACACCTTTGCAATGATCCCTGAAGTACAGTTGCTTACAAAAATATCAGTTGGGGGAACAAAGAAAATGTGATCAAATTTATGACTGAAAGTTTCTTAACCAAACAATCTGCATGTTACACAAGTTAGAAAGAAAAATAATTTCTGAACAGAAGGATCTCTGTTACTCATGTGAATGATCAGTGGCAAGCATTGTTGTTATTGAAGCTTATCAAATATACAACAATATATACAAATACATTTTATTAGTGACTTTAGTTTCAAAATATGCATGGGATTAAGTAATTAAAACAGGGAAATAACATAACACAGTATTTTTTGCAGACATCTGAAACAGAGATGTTTCTACCTAAGCTAATTCAAGAATATAATAACATCAAACATCAACAGACATGACTCAAGTTGAAATTGGTTAAAAGTATGGATGAATCTAACGAGTGATTTATCAACAGATTTGGAACACATAAATTGAAAATTGGTGAAACAAAGGATTGCTGCTTCCCTTACTTCACCAAACAAATATTCAAAATCAGGTAAATAACACTTGATGGTTGGTTGTGTATAAACTGGAAGACTTAAATGGAGAGAATACTGAGGGCATATTTTATGAGCTAGAGTTATCACTATCTTTGAAAGGATCTGGAAGACCAACAGCATTAGAGGACAAAAGTATGAAATCTAAAGATGACTCATTAAACAATTGGAAACTAACAGAAAGTATTATTCAATTAACGTATATGATGGAATTGCATCTCAAAGACAACAGTATTATGCAGTGAGAAAAAGTTGAAGATAAATTTCTAGAATGGGATATATATATAAAAAACTGAGCAATGGAAAATGAGGGAGTTAAAACCTGAATGTCACACAAATTTGTACTGATCATGAGAAAAGAGGGGAAAAAATGTCTCAGTTAACAGCACATGAACAACAATGCAGTCAATGTTGTGAAAGGTAATAAAAGTCATCAAAGAAATTACAAAAAAGTGACACTGAAACACATGAAGCTGATTCAAACTACATTGAGCTGAGAAACAAATGCAACATAGAAGAATGCAAGTTTGTCTCTAGATATTTTCATGATAAAAGGTAATGAAAATCAAACAGATGTCGATACAATCATAATGGCATTTAACCTTCCCTCAATGAGTCATACAACTACTCAATCAACTATGCATTTTTCCTGGACAAAATTGATAAGATGAACAAATTTACAACAACAAAACTGATTACAAAGAACAACAATCAAAAATTGATTTGAGAAGTGAAACCCAGTAATCATAAATAGTGTGCAGAAATACAAATTTTGAGGATCAAGTTTTCACATACATCAAGTAACAACTGAAACTGAATTACTTAAATACTGTATATGGAAAATTAGTTATTCTAACATTGTAAAATGCTTCATCTGCCCCAGAGTACTGCTGGTGGAGGAAATAGAACACAATTTTCCTTTATAATCAACTAGACATTGTAAGAAGTTTTCTGGTGATCATCTTTTGTAAATTCTAGAGTACACGTAGTGATAAGATTTTCAAGATTGCCACAATGAATGTCATATCAGCATCATTTTTATTCAAGACCAAACTTGATATTATTAGAGGTTTTCTGGTGAAAACATGTTGATATGACATTCCATTTAGTAGGATTAGCAACAAGAAGATTTTCAAGCTGGTAGCCATATTTGTGGTCAAACTGGCACTATTTCTATGCATGACTTATTAGACATCATAATTTTGCTTTCTGGTGGAAACCCAACTTAATATGACTTTCCAATTATAAGAAACACTAACAAGAATTTAAAGATGGCTCTTGTGATGGCCATACATATTAAGTATCAGATCAGCACAACCTTTTGGAAGACCACCTACACACCATAAGAAGTCTTCTGGTGAAAATGTTTATGAATTTGGTTTGTTACGGAAGCAAACTTGCTGACAATATTTTGGATTTTCCATTATATTTTCAGAAAATGCTACTGTGACATAAGTGGGGACAGGAATACCAACCTATATCTCTGTTTTTCTAGCAGATCAATCAAACTTTTAAATGACCTTAACCAGGCAAAATTTCAGAAAACAAGAACTGTTGTAGTTGTCCCTTGTCTTAAATATTCAAATTAATAGAAAAATATCCAAAGACCCAATTACCACAATAAAATCTGAATACAACAGACATACCCATTCTGATAAAAACAATTGACAAAGATCCTTCCTTTTTTTTCTGTCAAGTCTGAAATTGTAATACAAAATTTTGAAGATGTGTTCAAGATTTAATTTGAAGCACTAGCAATTCAATTTTTGTGCAGAAACTTCTGTCAATTCAAGTCTGATGATTGAGTGAAATAAAAAAAATTTAGACTCAAGACAAAACAATTATAAATAAGATTTTTATCATGACACCAGCCTTGCTCAGTTGAATGGAAATGTACCACCACTGCCACATCATTCAATTATGCTCTCCTGTTTATCTTTGATGCAGCAGACCACAACAGCACTTATACACAAAAGCTTATAATGTCAGGGACTCTGAGCTACAGTGTACTACACTCCAATGTGATGAAATGAACAGCAGTGAACTTGGCAATCATATACAGCAAGTTTCACCCCTTAATCTCAAATGACTTTAAAATTATAAAGTAGAAAGGAAATTGTAACAGAAACTTACAATAATGACTAGTAACCTTAACTTAGAAAACAGGCCCCTAATGTATTATGTAACATAATCTAATGACGATGTATTAGTATACCAAGTTTCATCCCTGACCATATATACTCACTTATAGGTCCAACCGCAAATTGCACAGACCCAGATCAGCCATCACATAATGCACAGAGAGATCTGGAGTAATCAGCAGAACAAATTGCATAGACCCTGATCTGCAGGTGCATTATACACGTACTATGGAAGATAAGGATATTTGTTGTTTGCAGTTTCGCTCAACTTATAAGTGAGTATATATGGTATCTCAAATGGCTTTAAAATTATGGAGCTGAAATGAAAGTGTGACAAATGGACAAAACATCAGTCTTGGGCCTGCAAAAACAGTGTTTAGTTCTTTGTAACAGCAATGCTACCACTATCCTCAGTGGGGATTTAAAAAACAAAACAATGTTCTGCAAATTTCTTGCAAAATGTGAAACCTAATTAGATGAAATGTACCCTAATTACAGGTATATAAAATGAAACTAGAGACAAAAGAGAATTGGTTGATGATTTTAATGGATTTCTACTGAACAACAGATCATAGGCACAATGTTATCATAATTTTCTTCCAAGACTAGAAGGGAATGATGAAGTTGATGGAAGAACAATGATACAACTGACTTCAGACCTGTGTACCATGTGTAATAATGACAACAGTAAATACTTTACATGTGGGACATTACATGTCATTTTTACATGCAGTTGATTCTGACATTTCACACACCTACTTTTAGTCATGTACATGTAAATAGTTTAAGCATTTTAATGAAAATTGTATTTGAACAGCTGAAAAAAAAAACGAAAAGCAGTAAACTTCATTTCAACTGTATAGCTATGAAAGAACAATTTTCAAACACTTCCTACCACTCACGAAGATTATTTATGGAAAATGGACTGAGGGCTTTCCATTTAAACATACATAATACCCAGGGAAGGCAGTTTTTAAAAAAATATATGCCAGGATACTTTAATTTCATAGAGTTCATATTAAAATGATAACAAAATTTTAAATTGCATCTATGGATGAGTACCCCAAATCAAAAGTGCCTTTCCTGGGTCCCAGGTATGTTTTAATGGAACAGCCCTGACTAACTCAACTGTATAAACTGTCTATACATCACTATCATCTTCAGAAAAATATCAGATGACTCTCTTTTAGACTGGTGTTCAAATTTTGCCACATGGTTTCAGTTAAAACTGATCTTAAAGACTCTACCCTGCAATGATTCAAGCACTACATTAACACAAAGAATAAATTTACTTCTATACAAGGAAAAAACTACATTTTACATAGTTTTCTTGTACTGATACCAATCTGGACATTCATAAATCATGCAAACAATATTTGGACAGCCATACCTCATACAAACAATACTTATAATACACATATTACTACAGCTATCCCTCCTCATTATGCCACTCATAATAAAGTAATTCTATACATAATGCTGAAGTGATATGGACACTGTGACCAAAAGTAAACCATTGTACTTGAATTGTTGTATGCAGTGTGTGACAATATGGATTGAAAAAAAATAACATGGTGCTCTAGTACTGTATCTTTATTTACTGTTTAAAATATTATTTGACAAATTAAATTCACAAATATTATGAAGTGAAAAAAATGTTTAATTTCCATAAACTAAATATAATACTGTATGCTTGACTGTTGTTTTATTCTCTCCTGCCACATATGCAATTATTAATTTTTTTATGATTCTTGCTGTGCTTTGATTTGGTAAATAACATGGTGGCTGTTATGGACCCCAACTACAACTACTTATCTTAATAAGGGAGAAGAACTACTTAGTTTATTCTTTTCCACACACAACCATCAAAATTGTTATCAATCTTGCCATACAGTGGTTTGAAACAATTCATGCTCAGAAGTTACTGACACCAAATGTCATGTTATAATGAGGGACAGCTGTAATTCATTCAAGGCAATCAACAAACAAGATACTGTAGCGACTATTCCAATTACTGTATTTCTGAAACAGTACACTCAAAAATCAAAAGTACACTTAAATCAATGAAAATCCTTGCCTATAGCTTATACCTTTTTTGTTTAAGATGTAATATCAACTGAACATAAATGAAGAGTTATCTAATGTACAGTGCAAAATAACATGACTGTAAGAACTGAATGAGTGAAATATCATCAGATATTAGAATTTTAATTTTATCTGACATGAGGAACCTTTCATCCTTAGTCATATCTCATACTTTATATGCTCTTATGACAATTATACTTTTTTCTTCACATTATCTTCTCTTTATCGCTTTCCCTATTTTTCTGCCTCATCATGCATAAGTAAACGAAATGAGGAAATTATTAATTATCATTTGTTTTCATGACTGGCTTCATTTTAAATGAAAATTTTAAAAGGATTCTTAATTCTTATTTTTAAGGTAAGCTAATATTCAAGTACAGGCACCCAATATATATAATAACATTCCCACTCTTAAAATTATACTCAATACATAGTTCCGATGTACAATTTGGTAACATAAAATCATCAACCAATCAGACCCCATAATTTCTAAACAAAATTTTCAACAAGAAATGGAATCGCAAATGCACACAGCAGATATTATGCTTGCAGAAAATCTATGTAATTGAAATTCTGTATGCTGCTAGAGGAGCTCAAGTTAGAAAATCCTGAAACTTCTTTAAATCTAACTTAATTCTAATCAAAGACACAAAACAGCAAAGTTTTTGGGCTTTGCGTCTGAGCTTGAGTTTTATACTCAAGAAGATTATAGGGCCAGATGGGTGTCTCAGTTTGAGTATGGAATGTTATGAAATTTAATGCCAGGTTAATTTAAAATTTCCATGGTACTTCTGTACATACAATGTATAAGGTGCTCCCAACACAGAGTTAGGCAGTCCATTTTGCCATTAAATGTTAGGAAATCTAAAATACAATGAAAATAACATAAGTAGTCTGTGCCCAACCTGTAGTAAAAACAAAAAACCCAAACAGTATACTGTATCTATGTATCTGATCATAAATTTCAGTGTAAAAATCTGAACAAATGCACACTGTGATATCACTATATTTTGTGGGGTAGTAATTTTCATAGATTTTGTAGTTGTCTTAAGTCCCAATTTTAAAGACCCAATGAACAAGGATCTTTTGTGGAAACAATAAGAAAATCCATGACTTTAAATGCTAAACACAAATGTCATTTTTCAAGAGCCACAAAAATTGATACCCTTAAATATAAAAAAAGTTAAAAAGTAAATTCTATATAACACTAACAAAATTCAACAAAGAAAAAAACTGCAAGAACCATAAATTACTGGCACAATGAATATAGCAAACAAGACCGTGTATATGACAAACAGCACACATAAAGTTATTAATATATCCATTTACATGCAGTAGATGACAGCACAGCTCCCCCCATGCTAACAATGCTTCACGGCAAACATGATGAATACTTACATTACTTGATAAAACATTTAACAATATACATGTAGTCATACCTTGGTAATGCAACTACTCAAATACTTTGTATCACCTGAATGGCTTGCTAAGACCTGATGTTAAACATTCTTCTGTCTGAGATCTAGAAGATATACTTGTAAAAATTCATAACTCTTGTGAACTGAAGAATAGTTTTGAACTTAACAGTACACTGTTGATAACAAGGGTCATTCAAAATGCCACTGATCAGTTTTGGTACCAGTTCCATATAGAAAACATAGGACATGGGCTTTTCTGTGTTTCATGTAGGCTCAGGTGCCTGAATTGTTAAAATTTTCATGACAATTGACAGTAATATGTTCCTAGTGCTCCCCTGGTAATATTCAACAAAAGTACCAGCACCATCTTGTCCCCTTCACTGAAATATCTTGCACTCTGTCATATATGGTCTATTTTCAGCATATTTAGTTTCTAAAAATCTGATGTAAGTGGCCATATATTTCAATGTGACAGGTCATGGAAAGGAATAGAGTATCAAAGCCAAAACAAACCACTGTGTCTACAAGTACTAGTAATGCATCCCTGTACAATTTGAACAAGTACTAGGAATTCATCCTTGTACAATCTGCACAAGTACTAGGAACTCATCCCTGTACAATTTGAACAAGTACTAGGAATTCATCCCCATACAATTTGCACAAGTACTAGGAGTTCATCCCTGTACAATTTGAACAAGTACTAGGAATTCATCCCTGTACAATTTGCACAAGTACTAGTTCATCCCTGTACAAGTTGCATAAGTACTAGGAATTCATCCCTGTACAAGTTGCATAAGTACTAGTTCATCCATGTACAAGTTGCACAATATTAGGAATTCATCCCTGTACAATTTGCACAAGTATTAAGAATTCATCCCTCTACAATTTACAAATTTTTTAAAAGATTTTGTGAGAGGGGTAATGGGCACAAAACAAACCAAAATAACAACAAAAACCCAAGAAAGACACAGGAAATAATCTTTTGCTGACTGTAAAAGTGAACTGTAGGAATTTATTGCTGGAAAGAACCAATTTACAAAATGTGTCTGTGTCTCAAAGTGTATCTAGGAGAACTATCCAGAGACATTTGCATTCTCTGGAGGTTTTTTTTTCCGGAAGAACCGTATGTCAAAACTTGTGTATGCATGTGGGAAATACAAAAAAACATTCTGCATAGTGCAGGAGGAAGATTCCATGAAGTGTTGAGAATGGTTGAGAGACATTATTATTTACTGATGATAATATGAACAGTGCCTATATTTACAATCTTGAAAATTTCCTATGTCCTGTTATTGAAAAGCACTTCTCCAATCAACTGTTGCTGTACCAAGATGAGAATGCACATGTTCATTGGTCCTGAGACAAAGACAAATGGAAACGGAGGAATATTATTTCACAACTAATTTTGGCTGCAGACAATCCTGACCTGAACAAAACAGAAACTGCTGGCTAGCATTGAAAAATGATGTAAAACAAAGAAAATATTGGAACTCTTGAAGATATAAAAAACCAACTCCATTACACCTGGGAAAATAAAAAACATGTTTAGATACAGTATCAGTAATTACCAAAGAGTCTTCCAAAGGTCACATTACAAAATACTGAGGATATGTAGTCAGATTAAGGTAAATTTATTCACCACTTATGAGATATCATTTACAAAACATGCATGATGTTTTGATGTTAAAAACAGTTATCCTGGTACCTGAGTGCACATTAACTTTCAACCATCAAGATAAAACAGCAATTATAAATGGATTAGAAAACAGCAATTATAAACTGATTTCAAAAGACTGCAGCATTGGCAGATAGGTTAAAACATATACCGAGAGCTTTATGCAAAACATTTCTCTGATCAGGAGAAACTTAGGTGCATTAGTTCAAAGGGATCCAATGCAAAACCAAGTACACAGCCATGTCACAAAATGGTCATGTTATTAACCTGTGCTAGTGGTTCACATTGATTTAAAAAAGCATGTCTAAAAAGTTCTGGTCTGGACATCATACAACTCTGAAATTAGTTTCCACTATAACCCAATCAGAAATAACCTTTTTGAAAGTACAGTGGTCCCACTCATGAAAAGCCCCCCTGACCAGTTGCCATCTCCTTTTTATGGCCAGAATCCCTTGGCATCGATGAGTTTGTATTCAAAAGTACACCACAAGAAAGGCCTCCACTCAAGAGTGACTAGCAGCCAGCATATTAGTACAACAAAGTAAAATTTACCCTTCACAGGCAACCATATTTGATTTTAATACGTGTCCAGAACCAATATTTAATTCATACAGTATGGTAAGTAATCTGATTATCTTTACCAGTGTCTGTTTCCCATTGTCAGGTTTTCATTACTGAAAGAAGTGCTGGCTAAAGTACATGCACCACAAAAGTTAATATTATTTCATTAACACCAAAGTTTACAGGAATGGGATTCACAATGTTGTGATATAGTTTTGGGCTTCACACAGCAGTTGAGTTTTTTCTTCGATGATTATGACCAGATGTAATTGTCAAGATCATAACATGGTCAGCATATGCTAAAGACAGATTTTGTGGAATAACACACAGAGAATTAACCTTTAACAAAACAGGGTACCAGATAAAGACCAAAAAAATCATGTGACAGTACATCAACTCCTTTATAAACAAGGCATTTCGTCGACTCCACAAAAGTTTCGTCTACATAATTAAATTGCAGTACTGAACAATTAGCAACACAGGAATAAATTGTTACAAAACTTGAACATGTCATCACATAAATGGAGAACTGAAACTTTAGAAGACAAAGTAAAAGTTATTCAGCCTGACGACAATTGGGAGAGTTCAAGAGTATTTGCCAAAAAAATTTATTTTGGGAAGACTCAAACATATAACATCGTAACTGATAAGGAGAATATTCTGCAGCACTGGGAAAATGGAGTAAATGGAAAGAGAATTATTTTAAATGCCAAACATTGTATGAATGAAGATTTAAATCACATGTTTGAATGGTTTTGCCATCTACGTGTCAGCAATACCCTACTCGCATTTCACGCTTAAGAATAAGAGCTATTAATGTATGTTAACTTGAAATAAGTCAGTTCTTAAGACAAGAAGAACCTTTTAATAATTAGTGCAACTTTTAAATGAAGATATTAAATGCTTTGAAGTTATTTGTAGCTTTCTTATTACGTACATATACTTGTCACAAAATATAGTCCCCCTCTGGAATGGCCACCCACCTTATATGGCCACTTTCCCAGTGCAGAAGGGGTGGGTGGCCATATAAGGGGGGCCACCACTGTAACATCATATTTGATTGGCTGAAACAGAATCTCAAGCTCAAACACAAGCTCAAGACTTGTATGATTTCTGTTCTGGCCTACAATACTTCATACTACCATTGTAGTATGCAACATAATTATAATTAACAATCAAATGCAGCATTTGTAATAGTTTGCTCCAATGAATTCCGACTATTCTCAGAGTAAACTCATCAATTTTGAGTCTTTATGAATAAACTTGTAAACATTTTTAAAATATATGCATGGGGATGGAAGTGGCATAAGTTTAAAAAAGGCTGCAAACAGAAATCTCAACTTTGCTCTAGATTTGCAAAAATTCATCGCTGTAAGGGAGTTAAAAGAATCTTCCCAATGTGTGAACTAAATTGGGAAACCTAACCCGAGTGAATCAGATAACGTGTCAGAAACATGCTTTGCTAAGTCCCTGGTGCAAATCTTGCTTCCTGAGGGTTAAATCTTACTATCCTATCCACACATCTGCCAAAGGATTCCTTTCCTGCCCATCATTTATTTCTTCTGCAGATTCAATCCAGAAATATCAATAGTTGATGTACAATTTGCATGTTATAAAAAAAATGCACTGATGACATCAAGTAAATGATGCTGCAATGTAATATGATGAGTGAACTTCTCTACACATTGGGAAAAACAGAATTATTTTAACCCACAGAAAACCCAAGATAACAGTCTGTCCAGGGTGCAAAATAATCAATTTATAATAAAAATTAAGCTATACTAATCCTGATAAAACTTTGAAATATGTAATTTGTCCCTTTTTAAACATGAATACACCAAATGGGTGTCTAAAACTTGAAAACAATAATACATACAACACATGACCTATTCTATAATAATATTTCTAATGAAGAAAGTAGGTCACTCATATTGGCCGTGTTTCAAACTTAGAACCAGATCACTGCATGAATGTTTCAAAAGTTAATATGAAATTATCTAAGGTACTAGTATTATAATATATAGAAAACTATGTGAAAAATAGAAAGAGTTTTTCCTATTACTAAGGAATGCAGATAACAGTACATGAAAGATTTTGTATTATTATAAAAATGTACAAAGTCATAAAAGTAAACAAAATCATACTTGTGTTAAAAAGAACAAGAATTAGAACAAATTTTAATTAAATCACATTGTATATCATGGCGTACAGAAATTTATAGTGCCTTCACAATATCAAAGCACAGTGTACTTAAATGTTAACAATGCATTCATTGTCACCATTATGGGTGCTGAGATAAACTTTAATCTGAATGGTCTTATCATCAGTGCATCACTGTTATTTGATCTGTATAATTTTCTGGTTGATAACCCAAACCTGTGCTAAAAACAATACAGAGTTAAAAACAAAAAATCGTACATGAATATCATGAACTTATTAACCTGCAAACAGTTCACAATTCAGTTCTCACTTCTCTATGTTTTAACTCTACACATAATAATTGACATTGGAAACTCAAAGATATATATTTTGAAGCAAACAGCTGGGAAATGGAATGGCTTAAAGTATAGCATTAAACAAGCAGTAGTTACATACAATATTGAAAAACAGCTTTGTATAAAAACCTGCTGCAAAAGCTAAGGAACGAACATGACATATAAATCATCATCTATATAAAGAATAATCTGACAGCTTTAATTTATTGACTTGTTACTCATTCTTGCTGCTAGTCAATTATGATCCTGTACAATGTCATCATGGGGAAAATGTCTTCAATCAATGTAAAATAAGGCAATGTGGCCTAAGTGTCATCCAAATTTTCCCTCAATTTTAAAGTATCACACATGCAATGCTCTTGACATAATTTAAATTTATAACAGAGGTAGAAAAAAAGGAATAAAATAGAAAATTCACTTTATTTAGTGAACTTAATTGTACAGTATTGTGTATTTTTTTTCTCTATAAAGAAAGAATTTGTCAAAGCTTAGAGAATCTGTAAACTTCATTAGACTGCACATTAAAATATCTGAGTCTGATTATAGTTTCTCTACATTTTTAATTGCAACTTGCAACATAAATATTTCCTGAATAAAAGATGACTAATATTATATTATTTTGTATAATAAAGTAGAACCTGTCTTGAAAGACCACCTCTTTTTAAAAAAATTAAGGTCTCTCAAGACAGGTGGTCTCTCATAACAGGTTAAAATGCTATATAATCAACAAATTTGTGCATTGAGAGTGTGGTCTCTCAAGATAGGTGGTCTCACACAGCAGTGGCTTTTCATGGCGGGTTTTACTGTAGTAATCTTTCAGTCACAAATATTTTTTTTTTATGTACTGCTCCTGTTAAATCACAAAAAGTTTTATGACTACAAAAAGTAGTTGATTTACAACATGATAAAAAATATTCATACAAGAAGTTTAAATGTCAAGGCTTTAATATGCAGTCATTGCTAATTTATAATCTAAACCTCATGAAGAAATTTGAAATTGGCCTCTCTGTCATAAAAATCAATTAGACGTCCAAATCTTACTCAACACTCATAATAACACCTCATGCCACCACAAATGATGTCATGATATCATGCATCCAAATGTATTTCAGATAATTCTCTAATTTATAGTTTCATCAATTAAAATCAGTATATTTCATCATGTGATAAGCGAAAACTTACATTTGTGTTCCTTTCAAATTAAAATTGTGATACATGTACTTGTCAAATAATTTCAATCTTTTGCTTTGAAAAAATAGAAATTATTAGACTTGTTTCATAAATTTCATTTTAAATGCACATTTATATAAGATCACCTATTTATTTACAACCTAACTATTCTGTGAATAGCAGGAAATAACATTTACTGTATGTTGCATGCACACAGAAGGAGATGTTTTGCAAAAGTTTCTAAGATGAAAATTTTAGTTCAAAACCAAAGTTATAAGAGGATCTTGCAGAATACAATATCTCAAAGCAGTATTTGTTTACCTTTCTCCTACTACCTAATAATTTTTTCATACCTTATCAATTAGTCTGTCCCTTCAAAATCAACTTTTAATCATCAATGAAATCCAATACCATTTTTTGTTTTAGAATAAAGATTTGGTATTTCTTGCTGAAAAACAGCAAAAACTTAAAATATGTTTCATATGTCTGAAAAAATCACATTTCATAAGTCACTTATATCTGGCATAACACACTCTGCACACATAAAGTCATATGAGTTATGATGCAATCAGTAAGGTTATGACACTAGTCACAAATATATACTGGCAACAAAATTTATAAGGTTACAAATGAATAAATACTCAAGTTTTTTTCTGAAAATATTTTTAAAAATACGAATAAAACTAAAGCACTTTTCCTCCTCCACTAAAATAAATTAGAACATGGATATAAAGCAAATAATAATATTCCTGATTAACTGTTGTGAAAATCATTGAATTGCTTGTTGATGGTGTTTCCATGTAAAGACTAACATGATTTATGTACCTTGATTATATTTTACCTTGTCATCCTTTTTAAAGCAATATTCAAGTATAAACTAAACTATTGATGAAGAAATAAGTGTCTCATACAGAAAGGTCATATACACAGTTTCCATGAAGAAAAATGCAGTCATTTCAATATAGTAACAAAGATATGCACATAAATCATCTGTAATTTATTCAATATATTTTCAAGATGAAAAATGAACCAAATTATAAAAAACAAAGCAAGAAGTATCTCTCTGCAGGAAAAACTCTGTTTCTATGGTTCAATACAGTAAAGATGGACTTAAGAACTACAGATACTAATTTGGTTTACAAAGCAGATATTTACCAAAGGTTTTCCAAGCTGATTCAAAGTTAAACACATTATTGCAATGTTTAAACAGGTTTCAATGGCAAGAATTAGTAAATATTCTATCATGGTTAAAAAAAAAGGCAGTAACAATCTTCTTTTCGATGTTACTGTTCAAATATAGTATATCTGGATAAAATGTTTCAAGGTGGGGGTCATTAAAAATGCTTACTACTGTACCTGAAACAAAATTACCATGGTTGAATAGTTTTTATCTATTTCCATAACACTTTTATGACCATTTTTGTGTTGAAAAGCAATTATAGAAAGGAAAAAAAATTAAAGTCACTATAATTTTTCATGCCATATATGTTCATTAAATAATTGCATTTTCTAATGTTGAGGCAATTTAACTATAGTCCTGCAATTATGCACAGACTTAATTTGACCATAGTGAGTACAGTACACATAACTTTGTGTATGCTATATTGTTGGCAGAGTTTGTGTGAAAACCACACTGACAAAATTACACAGCGGTAAACGCACATTTTTTAAAATGAAATTAGACTAAAAACAGTTATAGAACTTCAGAAAAAAAAATGCAGAATTTGTTTGACATCTGGGAAAGCTGCAAAACTGTACGCTGAATAAAAGTACAATAACAATGTTTAGACAATAACTAAGCTGAACCATAATAACAGGATTTCAAGGTAATATAATGAGAAATTTGGCATCAGCTGTCCTGAAATACATTCATAAAAACTACAATGACAACCAAATATCCTTATATTCATACTGCTCTTGCCAGACATTTTTTCCCCAAAATTGATGTGGCAGACCAATATTTGTGAAATTTAATATAAAAACATTTAATGGAGATACAAAAAGTTGTAACAAAGAAAATATTGATATAATTAATTTTTAAATGTACCTGTAAATGTGTCACTTTTGGTTCTGGATTTGCTGCTGCTTTAATATTAGTATTATCCTTCCATGATTTATTTGCTTTCAAACAAAATTATTTATAAAACATAATTGATTCTTTCCAAACATTATATGATAGTATTTCACCCAACAACAGCATTTTATTCTACTCTGTTTTTAAAAATTATTTAACTGACAACATGCTGCTATATTACCCTAAAACTATGTCACACCCAATTATTCGACATTTCTGGTAAAGTTGGATGAAGGAATTTTATTTGATCATGTCCCCAAATAAGTCTTGGAGGATGACAAAAAAGTTTGCTGTTGTTGCTAGTATCGTTTTTTCCCTTAATTCAGACCTAGGTTTCACAAACCACACATCTTAGTTAGCAACATCTTTATTGTTTCACAAAGAAATAATATATAAAAACTAGACCATGTGACAACTGAATTTTACTTCATTAAGGTGTTCATTTAAAAGTATAATGGATAAACAAAACAATGAAAAACTGATATAGTGATATTTGCAAACTCCTATAACCAATATCTGGTTGCTCAGAGTATGTGCTGGTCAAAATGGCTGACCTACCAGACATGTCCAGCAAATACAGGTATTAAGGATCTCTGAAAGATACAGTCATTTACACTGCACATGGGTTACTTTCTGATTCAAAAACTACATTTCCATTCCATAAAATCAAACACAAAGACAGAACATTTACACCTTGATAAAACTGGGCAAAACTACAAACTGTTCAGATCCAGATCTACTTGTATTTTTGTACATCACATGATAAATCGTTGAGTTCTGATTGGCTAATAACAGGATTTATTGCAGAATAGTATGAATTTACCCTTGATTCTGGGATACCATACTTGGCTGCAGTCATTATACTAATGGCAATTATTGTCAAGATGGCCACCACGGTGTGGACATAATGGATGTAAGATCAGTTTTATTTAAAATCAACTAGACATAATAAATAGTCAAGTCCCATGTCAATATGGTCATCCATTCAGGAGGAGCAGTAATAAAGAGATTTTAAAGATGGCCTTTATGCTGGTCATATTGTATGGAATGTCAGCACCATTTTCATTCAAGACCAACTAGATATCATAACACCTCATATGCAGCCTTTTGGCAAAAACCTAATAATGATAAAGTTTATCCATTCTGGAAGAGTAGTAACAACAAGATTTTCAACATGGCCATCATGGTTGCCTTATTTGATGACAGAACTGCATCACTTTCATTTATGACCAACAAGTCACCACAAGCCTCCTGATAAAACTCCATGCCAATATGACTTTCCATTTAGGAGAATAGCAATGTCAACATATACAACACCAACTACAGTGCTCAAAAATCCAACAGCCCGATGCCCGGGGCCCCTCTATTTCAGACTGGACCCATCCTTTATTCTAAGAGAGGTGCCCGTTAGGCTTAATGAAATAAAATAATCAAACTTGCCAGAGAAAAGTTTGATTGCGCTGATGAAATGCAGAAATATATTTTCAAGATGTTGACAAACCTGCCATAACACAGCACAATCTGATTAAAATCAGATCACCACTGTCCTACATGAAGTGCAGATCTGATTTTAATTAAATTGTAACACAGCGTGTCATTCTAAAAACATGATTTTGCATTTCCAAACCCCCTGACACTGTCATGTTTCAAGAAAACACAATTTCAATAATCTTAGAAAACAGAAAAAAAAACACTTTCAGTATATGCCCAATACATGTAGCATGTATAAATGGTAAACAGTCATGACTGAAGCTGATGTAAAACTAACCTTTTTGGCAGTTCACATAGCAGCAATTAAAACTCAAGGAGGTCAGGTATAAACCACAATTTCCCATATTACTTAACTGGCTGACAATAGCTAGTGTGATGTTTGAAGACTGCAGTGAATTAATCCATTGTGCTAATTTGCATAGGTATGATCAGGATGTGGAACAACTTAATATAGGTAAATCTAAGAGATGCTAGATGCATGTAGGAGAACAAAAGTTATTACATATCCTTCCAATGAATAAGAATGTTTAAACCAAATGTATTATGATTTTTGACAAGTCTGTGAACAGCAGCAATGTTTCTTTTAAGATTTTACTGCATATATAAAATGCAAAGCAGAATCATTTAAATTGTCAGAATAGTGTTCAAGTGTGATTTATTTTAGAGGCCGATTAAGAAGCAATTAGCTATGAGCGAAGCCCAACAAAAATAGGATTCAGAACTCCTGGTCAACAGAGTTTTACTTTATGAAGCACACCAGCAACAACTAAAAAATAAGGGGGAGGGGGAATTAATTTCTGCACATGCTGTAAACCTATCGACATATGTCAGCTTGATTCTGACCAGGATTCGCTCCGAGAATCCAGTAGAGAAGTTTGAACACCAGGACCATCTAGTAAGTGTAGTGATGAACACTTATGATAGTTGCATTACCTTCAAACTCCTCACTGAATCCTACTGAATTTATATTTGAATTGTAGCAATTGCAATGTTGTGTGACAAATAATATTTAAAAGAGGGTCAATTTTTGGCATATGGAAATTGGACTCTGGGCTTGTGGAATTTCAGCCAGGGCTTGTGATTTTTTTGAAGTCACCAGCCCTCAGCCTGTGTCTAAAAATTTTTTTTCTTTCAGCACTGAACTAGATACCATAAGAAGTCTTTGGATGAAAACCCCAAATTGCTTTGACTTTCCATTCATCAGCAGATAAGGTTTCCAATATGGCTGCCATGGTGGCTCTAACCAACAAGATATCACAGTCTTTTGTAAAAAAAACGATGGTGATATGTCCATTCATCCAGAATGAGCAATAAAAAATTTTCAACGACTAAGTGGTACCATTTTCATTTAGAACCAACTAGATATTGAGATTAATCTTTGTGTAAAGTTTTGTTGAAAGTTGAGTAGCATTAACAAATATGTGCTAACGGGAGACAAAAGGGTATCACACAAGCTCTTTCAGTCTATAACCAGTAGAGTTACAAAAACAACATTGCACTCTTATAGTTGCAATTCTAAACAAATTTATTTTTGTCCTTCATTCATTTTTTTTTTCTTTCCATTTCTGACCTTTACGATTCCTGATGTATAAGAATATTTTCCCTTTTCTGAATCAGTTATTGTAGCATCACAGAAATTCTGCAAGCCCATACACTGACTAATCTTCCCAAATGAAAAATCTGAACCTTGTTGACACTCCTCAAATTAGCAAGTTGGAAAAACAAAAGAAGTATTTGCTCTTTAATAACACAACAATCATTAAGAAAATCTTCAGTCAGCTTTGTTGTTGTTGTTGTAGTTGTAGGGTTTAATGCTATTTTTCAGCACAAGTTAGGCTATACATGGCAGCCAGTATTAATGGTGGTGGAAGAACCCGGGAAAACCCTGGAAAGAACCACCAACCCACGAGAAGCTACTGGCAAGCTTTCTCATATACCCACATTGGCCGAACCTGAGACTTGAACCCACGCAGACAGAGGTGAGATGGCAGTGATCCATAACAGTGAGCACTTTAGACCACCCGGCCACATGGGGCCCCTCAGTCTGCTTTGAAATTCTATACAACAGTTCTCTTTAGAGGCCCTGTCAGATCAGTCCAATTCTTGGGAACTTTATTAACTTTGGTCAACATTCAAGCTAAGTATCTCCTAAATATATCTTTGATAAAAATATAAAATAAAGATATAAAACAAACCTAAATAAAACTGTCAAAGTAACTTTGTTGGCTCAATGTATGTCACTGACAGAGATGGAGAAATATTAAGTTCTATGATTTTCATTGGCATTCCAATCAGTGTTTTAAACTCAGCATCAAGTACATGTCCGTAAAGCTGATTTTTTGAGTTTATTAGCCCAGCAATGCTATCTCACCTCCACACTTTCCCAATCTCCGTCCCCCTCATCCTCTCTCTCATTCACACACACACCAAGGCATAAACACAACTTATAATATTCAGCTAAGACATGGTAATAGAGAAAAACTTCAGTCTGCACCAAGTGCAAATCACTTTATTTCCCATTGTCCCAATTTCCCCTGTCCGTGTCAATGCACATTTGATATGATTTATTAAGTTACTGAGAGCTTTCAGACTTAAGGCAAATTTTTCACTTATTCATCTAATATAAGTATATAAAAGATAATTATATATGTTTGAATCACAGACTACTCTCTTTTTTAGAGTTAATTTCAGTTAGTTGGTCATGTGACTCTTTTATAGGACTAATAGGCAACCAATCTAATAGTTTAATCAGCAATACTAACTGCTAATCAAGGTCACTTGATAGTATTTAGACCAATTAAATCATCTGTTACACAAAATATTCATACTTGGTTGCAGCAAAAGCCACATGATGTAGTTCTCCTTTTGGGCCCTAAAACAGTTTCTTTTCTCATGTAAAGAAAACTGAAAAGCCCTACTGCCCCTACAGTAGGAGCACGTGTTCTGTTTTCCACATATACAAAAAAAAACAGCACTATGATACTGCCTTCCAATTTATGTACAAAATAATATTTGCATGGTATGTTCATGCAGTAACACTCCTAAAGATGTATTTCAGATTTGCAAAGTAATACATCTGGTATAAATCAATTCTAGTTAAAATAAATGTTTTAATCTTCTTGTTCCCTGGTTTAATATGTAAACTAAATCCCATATTTACAAGTGAAAGGTTGTTCTTAAGTACTTTTCCCAGAAACTATACCTGATACTGCAAAGCATTCTACAAGATGATTTTTATCTGGAAGGCATTTTAATGTTGACATACGGCAATATTCAACACGCATATGACATTATAATGCATAAAATATTAAATACAAACATGAAACCTATCATAAAATTGAACATATCCTCTTCTTCTTGCGGCTCTCTTTTTCTTGAGGACTATACTTGGCCTGAAATTTTCTGCAAAAGAAAAAATAATCAATTCACCAAACAAGGTATAAATTACAAGTGGTCACTTACTATAAATTCACTCAGTATAAAATGGTGCCACTTGTATAACACAGGTATAATGCACATTATACACTGATCCCTCACTACAAAGTCACTCAGTAAAATTCTACCCCTATTGTAAGATGGGTATTATACACATTATACACTGTCTCACTATAAAGTCACTCAGTAAAATTCCACCCCTATTGTAAGATGGGTATTATACACATTATACACTGTCTCACTATAAAGTCACTCAGTAAAATATTACCCCTATTGTGATGTGATGTGATTATGATTTTTAACGTAGCTTTAACAATTTTTTAGTCATATCGCTACGATGTCTGCAGTGTGGCAGTTTATAGTGATGTCTAGCACTGGGGCATCATGCCGCAGACATGTAGCATGATGTCCCACCCAGTCACATTATCCTGACACCAGGCGACCAGTCCTAACACTAACCTCTTAATGCTGAGCGCCAAGCGAGGCAGCTGTTAGTACCATTTTTATAAGTCTTTGGTATGACTCGACCGGGGATCGAACCCACGACCTCCCGCATCCGAGGTGGACGCTCTAACCACAAAGCCACTGGAGCGGTCTCCCCTATTGTAAGATGGGTATTATACACATTATACACTGATGTCTCACTATAAAGTCACTCAGCAAAATTCCACCCCTATTGTAAGATGGGTATTATACACATTATACACTGTCTCACTATAAAGTCACTCATTAAAATGCTACCCCTATTGTAAGATGGGCATTACACACATTATACACTGTCTCACTATAAAGTCACTCGGTAAAATTCTACCCCTATTTTAAGATGGGTATTATACACATTATACACTGTCTCACTATAAAGTCACTCAGTAAAATTCTACCCCTATTGTAAGATGGGTATTATACACATTATACACTGTCTCACTATAAAGTCACTCAGTAAAATGCTACCTCTATTGTAAGATGGGTATTATACACATTATACACTGCCTCACTATAATGTCATTCAGTAAGATGTTACCTCTATTGTAAGATGGGTATTATACACATTATACACTGATGTCTCACTATAAAGTCACTCAGTAAAATTCTACTCCTATTGTAAGATGGGTATAATATACATTATACACTGATGTCTCACTATAAAGTCACTCAGTAAAATTCAACCCCTATTTTAAGATGGATATAATATACATTATACACTGATGACTTGCAAAAAAGTCACTCAGTAAAATTCTATCACTCAGTATAAAATGGTGTCACTTGTAGAACACAGGTATGATACACGTTATACATTGATCCCTCACTATAAAGTCACTCAGTAAAATTCTCCCCCTATTGTAAGATGGGTATGATAAACAGTATACATTGATGTCTCACTATAAAGTAACTCAGAATAATGCTGCTTTTATTATAACATGAGTATAATATAAATTATACATTGATCTTTCACTATAAAATGACTTAAAACATAGGTATATCACATAATATAAAGTGGTGCCTCTCTATAATGCTGCCACTTTTTTATGGGTTGGTAGGAATTCAGTGGTCCCTCACAATAAAGCCACTTAGTATAATGCTGACACTCTTATAATACAGGTATGGCAATGAATCCCATTCAACTGGTCAATTTTTATTGTATCATTGCTACTTCACTGACCAAATTTTGTTTTCTTGGCTAAAATAAACCAACTGTGATTTAATATTATACTATTCAGGACTCTAAATTTGCAGCTTTATGCACTAACATGACATACATTAATTAGAATAAATCCCACTATATGGCTCCTCACTTATAACACAGGTTGTACTTGTGGCTGCTCCATGATGTGCATTATAAAAGTGTTCTCTACCCATTACATGTTTTCAATCTCCATCAATTTAGCATTCAATTACTTAATGTTTAACACTGAAACTCTAAAGCCTGATATTGTCAGGAATCTTTAATACTGTATTTCTCTGTGCATAAGATACAAAGACACAACATTGCACAGCAGAATCTATGCCATTCAGATGAAATAAGTAGTACTATGGACACTGGAGACTAAGAATTAACAGTACATTATATAGTGAAGATATCAGTCTGAACAAATTGCTATGACCATAGATGTGCATAATACATAAATAAATGACCCTTTGTCATGTCCACCATTTATTTAGCTAGAAATAAAAAATCTGACACTCAGCTAAATCAAAAACAAGAGTACCTTAAAGGGATTGACACCCATCTGTCTGAAAAAAATATATAAAATGTAAAAAAAGTTATTGGCTCTTTTTTTACAATGTACCAATAAAGTCCAGGTAGTGAAACTGACCAAGTGGAGCTAGCAGGTTTTTGAAAGGTGCACATCTGAAGTAAGGCCAAGCTGTATACTCTATAATCTACATTATACCCATCAATCATACACCAAAATAAAAGGGAATTAAAGGTTCTCTGAACAATACTTAAGATATACAAGGCCCAGAATAACCAGTGAGGAAACCCTGGAAATTCTTTTTCTTTAAAATTCTAACCCTATGCAAAATACAAAACTGTAGAGTGCCACCCAAGGAGGATATAGACGATGTCAGATCAGCAGTATTTTCATTTAGAACCAAACAGATATCACAAGAAGTTTTCTGGTGAACACCCAATAATGACATGACTTTTCATCTAGGATAAGTAGCTACAAAATTTACAAGATGACTGCTTGGTGGCCATATTGGATATCAGATCAGGACAAGTTTTACTTAAGATCAACTAGACTAGTTGTCTTGTGAAAACCCATGCTGACATGACTTTCTGTTCAGGAAGACTTAGCAATAACATAATTTTCAGCTATGCAAATTTTTAAGATGGCCGCTATGCTGACCATATTGGATGTTAGATCAGCACCATTTTCAGTTAGGAAAAACAAGGCATCATAAAAAGTCTTCTGATTAAAAAAAAAACATGTTGATATAGCTTTCTGTTCAAGAGGAGTACCGATGACAGCTTTTGGTGGCCATAATAAGTGTCAGATTAGCATCATCTGTCAGATCAGCACTATTTTCATTCAGGACGAAATAGACACTGTAAAATGTCTTTAAGTGAAAACCCATGTTAATATGAACATGCATTCAAGAGAAGTAATTTACATGCATCTTGTATGGTTGCCATATTGGATGTCCAAGTAGAACCATTTTCATATAGGACCAATTAGACATCATAAGAGACCTTCTGGTGAAAGCTCCTTTTCAATGTGATTTCTGTTCAGGACAAGTAGCAACAAAAAGATTCTGAAGATGGCTGCCATATCAGATCAGCACAATCATTTAGGATCAAGTAGAAATCATATAAAGTCTTTTCATGAAAACCCAAAGTTGATATGACCATGAAACCCAAAGTTGATATGACCATGAAACCCAATGTTGATATGACCATCCATTCAGAAGGAGTAGAGATAACAAGATTTACAAGATGGCTGCTGTGGCAATGATATTCAATGATTGATCAACACATTTTTTTAGGTGGCACTCTACAGTTTTGTATTTTGCACAGGGTTAGAATTTTAAAGAAAAAGAATTTCCCTGGGTTTTCTCACTGGTTATACTGGATATTTAAAAAAGACCTTGTATATCTTAGGTATTGTTCAAAGAGCCTTTAATTCCCTTTATTTTGGAGTGTGATTGATGGGTGTAATATGTGTTATATAGTATGCAGCTTGGCCTTACTCCAGATGTGCACCTTTCAAAAAAGTGCTAGCTCCACTTGCTCATTTTCACTTCCTGAACTTCAGAGGTAAATTGTAAAAAAAGAGCCGATAACTTTTTTTTACATTTATATATTAGGTAATTCATTCATTGCACTTTCAGAAACTGGTATTGTCTAGTCTGGCAAAATTCATTTTCCCTATTTTAACAGCTGCTAAGGATAGTGTACTTTAGACAATTTCAGGCTGATTTTTGAAGCACTAGGGAGCAGTCATTTTAGTTAGCAGTGTGCTAAGATCGTTTACAATTTCCAAAAGTACTATATCCAAAGAAATGTCAGCCATATTACATCAAAGTACCACAGAGGTATGCCAACATTCTCTCCACTATGCATGTTTTAAATGCAAACAACTTCACCTTACATATGTCACTCTCTCAGAAGTACATATAACTGGTGAGCACCCCCTTAAAGAGCACGTAGGTATTATTATTGTATGATTTAATTTTGATTGTATGGCTGAAATATTTAAGTCGCAAGCATCAAAACAGTCCTTTTGAATAATTCTCCTGTAGTTCCCCCCACAGAACAGTATTTGTTAGTGTCAGAGTCTCAAACAAGTAAGGCCCCCCCCTTACGATAAAAATTGAGCTATTTTAAAAATGCGCATTACATTTTGTCAACGTAGCAACTAGTGTTACACTGAAAGACAGGAACATGAAACTAGCCATAATTATTCCTGAAATGTCAACAATAAATTTTATAGTTTGAAAAGGGATGGAACAAATGAGGTTCATAAAGGTCAAAGGTCAAAGAGTAAAATATTTGTTTATTGTTTAATATGGAAGAAAGCAAATTTGCTTTGTTATCATTTACTTTTTAATATCGTTGCAAATAAATGAAAAGAAACGTTTTCACTATATATTTCTTTTACTTAATGCAATGGTTTTAAATTAAAGTCGTCTTTATTCCTATATTCTAAGACTTCTAATTTCCCCATATTAAGGTCACTACTCACACAAACATGTCTCATGGCAAATTATGTAAGCAAGAGCAAAATAAGCATAATTAGCTTATTCTCATGCATAAAATCAATGTTAATGTACCATTTTATTCAGAACATCATACATAATGATATGAAAATAAGAAAAATAATTGCATAAATTTTTATATATGTTTTAAGGTGGCGTTCTACAGTTTAAAAATAATTTCCCCGGGTTTCCTCACTAGTTATACTGGGTATTTAAAAAAGACCTTGTATATCTTAGGTATTGTTCAAAGAGCCTTTAATTCCCTTTATTTTGGTGTATGATTGATGGGTGTAATATGGGTTATAGCATATACAGCTTGGCCTTACTCCAGATGTGCACCTTTCAAAAAAGTGCTAGCTCCACTAGGTCATTTTCACTTCCTGAACTTTCAGAGGTAAATTGTATAAAAAAAAGAGCCGATAACTTTTTATTTTCATTTTATATATTTGGTAATTCATTCATTGCACTTTCTGAAACTGGTATTGTCTAGTCTGGCAAAATTCATTTTCCCTATTTTAATAGCTGCTAAGGATAGTGTACTTTAGACAATTTCAGGCTGATTTTTGAAGCACTAGGGAGTAGTCATTTTAGTTAGCAGTGTGCTAAGATTGTTTACAATTTCCAAAAGGACAATATCCAAAGAAATGTCAGCCACATTACATCAAAGTACTATAGAGGTATGCCAACATTCTCTCCACTGTGCATGTTTTAAATGCAAACAACTTCACCTTACATATGTCACTCTCTCAAAAGTACATAATAACTGGTGAGCGCTTGGGATGAATATGTCATGGCAATCCTCCTAATTGTGTAGGGGAAGTACTGATAACAAATATTTGTGCTAATGAATGGAGGGATGCTGAATGATGGATGACAAACAAAAAGGCCATTCCACATGCTCTTTTATTCTATGACTAGTAGGCTAAATAATTAGCACCAAGTCTATTCCAGGGTGTGGACAGACATATGAATGTATGTGCAGATGGATGTATGCATGGAGGGAAACATGGATGCCTGATTGATCACTATGTTGAAATTCTGCCAAGGAATGGTCAGTAAAAAGCTGGTATGTGAGCAATTTAAGCTGAATATACAAAAGTAAGTATGCAAAGATGTTATCTGATTGATGATCTATGAAAATAACATTCTATCTGACTTTATCCAAACCTTTGTTTTAACTATCGATCATGTCTATAGGATGAAATACTATTAAAACTATTCTTTTCTTATCTTATATTACAATTTTAGCTGATATTCTTGTTTTGAAATGTTCACTTTGGATTCAAAATGAAAGAAATATCCATGTTAATAACTCATTCATCTTACACCATCCTTTTTTCAAATAATGTGTTTTAACACTGATTGTTTCAATATGCTTTCTAATTAAACAACTCTGGCTGTCAAGGAGTTTAAAAAAGTGATCCTATACATGTTACTAACAATGTGTTTTTAAAAAATGAATTTCCTAACTAATCATAAATTTCTTTATAAATAAAGGTTAACAATGTGTTTTTAAAAAATGAATTTCCTAACTAATCATAAATTTCTTTATAAATAAAGGTTAATCTATCTTACATATCACTGTGCAAAGTAAATGCAGGTTACATGATGTCAGTGTTCACTCTCGATAGCAATTAAGTGTAGAATAAACAGTGTCAAACATATGGGTTGAAAATGACAGAAGTTGAAAACTTCTTTTAAGCATAACAAGCAGGTCTCACTGGGCTATTTGGTCACATGAACCCTCTTTTTTTTTTATCACAATGTAACACACAAAAATGCATTAAAATAAATACTACTGTGAGATCCGACAGTGAAGATAGTGGGTAAAATCATTTTGGTGGCAAAGCCAGTTACACATAAAACAAGGTGACAGCAACCTAAAAGAAGACATATATACATTTTGTTAACAGAACCCGTGAATGTAACATGCTTCTGGTTGCTCAAGTGTCAGAGTTTGCAAAGGAAAAATATACTGTTTGTATCTTTGATGACACTGTGCATCAGGACCCTTCTTGTTATATTGTGCCACTGAAAACTAATTTCTGAAAACATTTTCAGACATGTCTGAATGAATGACAAATCTGTATGTGAGATCTGATAACTTTAAAAAATGGATTTATTTGTGGTCTGAGTTGCTTGGCTATATGGTTTCAAGGGAGAAAGACTGGGTCAAAAAACCTTTTGGTGACATAAATGACACACTATGAAAAAACAGGAAACGGGTGATCAGTTTTTGTGGGTTAAATAAGAGTCCAAGATATAGAAAGTGTGACCAACATGTAATGACTAAACACAAAAACCAACTAATCAACAAATCACTGAACAGACAATTTTCTAAGTACAGCCAAAACTCGGAATATTTCTTTTTTTATACTTCTGTGCTGATTGTTTGAAGTCTCTAAGAGGATGACTGTCCCTTTCACCTTCAATTTGGTTTCATTTGTTTGATGATATTTCTAGATAATGTTATAATATAAAAACAAAAGCTTGATCAAGCTGGCATTTTGAAGAAAACAAAAACACTGAGAGACTAAATCATCTTAGGTACTTAAAGTTAATCTGGTTCCCTGACTAACTTCACTCTATCTAATATGATAACCCAGTTCCAAACCAAACCTGGATCAATAAATTTCTGGATTTAACCAAAGTTATTGTATTTTGGTATTACTGGTATTGAGTGTGTAATTGAAGGGTCATTTCCTTATGACATACAATCAAATCATTATTTCATTATTTTCTGGAAGATGTGATGATAAAAATATATGAATGAAATTCCTTGTCCGAGTTTCCTTTAACCTTTCCCACCCTGTTTGGATATTCTTACATTCATGTTGTGCACACCCCAACATAAATCTCACAAGATCTAAAATGGCTGTGAAAGGTCAAAGGAAGCTTCAACTACAAAACTGCATGATTTCCTCTGATATTTACATAAAAATACATGTATTGTGAACAAGAACAGAAATAGTTTGGTCAGTGAAAAAAAAAATCTTAAGTGGGTGATGCCCAAGGAATTTCTTTTTATCTGTCTAATATCTAAATAAGGAGCAATTTGTATCTTCAAATTTTATCCATTTTCAAAACTTGTGCATCCATCTAAAAGTAGCAATAAAATGATTCTGAAGATGGCTAATGCCCATATTGGAGTTTGGGCTGGCAACAATTTCATTTTGGACCAACTAGACATGGTAACAAGTCTTTTGGTGAAAAACCCCATAATGATACAACTGTTCATCTGGGATAAGCAGCAATGCCAAGACTTTAGTTAATCTAGATGAAGAAAACAGCCAATATACTTGAGGTAAGATTGGCACCAATTTCACTTATGACCAAAAATGCATCACAAGAAGCCTTGAGGTGAAAATGATAAAATTTTACATATCATATCAAATTATTAACATTAGGATCTTCTAGCATATGGCAAAGAAGCACTTAAACAGTAAATTTTCAATCATCCTTTAAGATAATCTTGATATAAAAGTTATTTGACCTTATTTAATTTGCTAATGTGGGCATCTGAGAAAGCCTGCCAGTAGCTTACCATGGATCTACATTTCTTCCTCGGTGCTTCCTCCATCAGTTATACTGGTTGCCATATATGGCCTAGCTATTGTCCTAAAAAATGACATTAAACCCACAACAACAACCTATTTAATTTACTTAATTTGTAGATAATGGCAAGAATTACAATAAATTGAAAACAAAACTTTCTGTAATTTTACATATTTCTGTCCCTGATTATTTGTACTAGAGAAATGAGAAAAGAAGGACAAAAATGTTTTGCAGTTTCAAAATCAGTACTTTCAAGGATTGAGGTTCTGCATATTTGCACTGACAATTAAGTCATAAGCTACTCAGTTTATCTATATTTTTCCTTTCAGGTAAACAAGTTTATTGTAATACCATCGATCATGAATTCGCACTGATTTTATTCTTTTAGTATTTAAACAAAATCTAAAATTAAAATTATGATAAATATAAGGAAGTTTTAGGAATGCTAACTTAAGTTTCTTTATGTTATTTTCCCTCTAAGCTTATGTATTCTCTATCACAGGCAAAAGTAGACTCATGAATGGTGCATCAAAATAAGTGACATAATACACAAACTTTCCTATACAAGGGTCATCTGGTTGAAAGCATGCCAAAACGAGTATGAGGAAGTGTTATCAATGTAATCTGATATGCGTGCTTTGCTAAAATAACCAGTATTTCGTATTTCATATGTAATGAGAGATATAACTATAAAAAAAGTATATCTCTGAAAAGGTTCAAGTAAATGCTTATGTGCGTCAAATCCGTGGACTCCTGGATAATTATCTAAGCAGCTGTTGTTTGCCTGAATTTAGAAAAAGAAAAAAAACAAACAACATACGATGCAAAAACAATTAATGCACATTGTTGTCCTGTCCCTCTTAATTTCACTGTGTTTAACTTCAATATTTACTTTATTATTATACAACATGTGCACGTACCTGTATCAAGATCTTTGCAAACAAGTTACAACTCCATAGAAACACCATTTGGATTGGTTCCAAGTTTAAAAGAAAGATTTTGTTTAAATCTTTGGGAACCAATCCAGTATCACAGGTATTTATATGCCACAGTCAGTTACCTCCCTTTTGAAGCCTGACAGATTATTTGTTCTGGGGAGCAAACGATAGATTCAATGAAGCTTGTGATGTTGGGTATGAAGTTCGAAAAGAACTCCCTTTCACGAAAAGTACTGATGATGATATTATGAACAGTTTCAATGTTGAGGGGTCGGGAATTTATGTAAAATTGTAAACTATGACAGATGCCATTTCTTGTTGTTAATTTACTTTGCTTGGTCATGCAACTCGATTTTAGCACTTAAAATTAGTTCAATTAACTACTTATTCTGAAATATTAACAGCTGATTCTGGTCACACAATGGCATTTTCAGTAATAAAATTGCCTATTGCATAATTCCAATTATGATACTATCTGACCCTTGCTATTCTTTTGGTGAGAGATAATTAAGCCTAATATGCCTGTCTCATGAATTTGCACAAATGTGAACTACAAGATTTTCAAGTAGCATTTCTTGATCCAGCAGGCAAGTGATAAACTTTTATGCAATGAGCTTTTTTTGACAAAAGTCTGCACAATGTACTTGTACAGAGAGATGACACTGTTATAAGATGAGCATATAATGAGACATCTTACCTGACTATTCGGACTAGTTCATAAAAAGCCTGGTCAACATTCATTCTTAATTTTGCACTGGCCTCAATGTATGTGAGCTTGAGTAGTCTTGCCACTTCCCTGCCTTCTTCAAGTGTTATCTGTGATAAAAATGAATGTATCAGAAATTACACAAATATGAAGAAATTAAAGGTTTAGTTCACACAGAAATGTGTTCTTGGAACAGAAATTCCCCCCCCCCCATAAACAACCATATATACATGCTTAGAAGTCAAGCTCAACTGGAAACTGCACAGACCCAAATCTGTCATTGCATAATGCACTAACAGATATGGATCTCTGCAGTTTGAAAGCAGTAATCAGTAGAACAAGCACAGACCCTTCTCTGCCAGAGCATTATGCAATGTTTGATCTTGATCTGTGTTGTTTGCAGTTGTACTTGATGGACAGATGACAAGGATAACATTAAATGCCCCTTCCACCTTAAGTTTGTGGAGGTGGAAAAAGATATACACTACATGTTACAAAGAACATTACCAATTGCCAATACTCTAGACTTATAAGTCCAAATGCAAACTCAATAGACCCAGATCATAATGTACTAGAAGATCTGGGTTTGTCAGGAGTAATCAATAGAACAGGCAATAGAGACCATGACCTGCTTGTGCATTATGTGATGGCAGATGAGACTCCATGTTGTCTGCAGTTGGATTCTATTCTCAATATAAAGCCTCATCATACCACATTTGCCTTCCACCCATTCAAAAGTTACTGAGCAGAAACGAAATTTGTTTTGCATGGGACAGGATGGCATGTAAGAGGAGAGACCAATATGGGTGACACCATATGCACACTCCATAGAAATGGCATGGGAATTAAATTCAACATATGAAATTAAAGATTCACCACAAATACAACAACAATTTGGTAATAATACTATATATGACAATCTGATTGTAGTTAAGAGTCACACTGCATAATTCAACCAGTAAGTGCTTTGATTTAAAAGCAGCACCCCCACCCCCTCCAAGTTTGAAATTTATTTACAATATCCAGTAACTTGTAAGACTATGCAGTGCCCAGTAATGTACAATTGAAGTGACGTTATGATACCAAAAGATATGACTGTTATGTCAGAAATTTTAATTTTTAAATATATTTTACAAATTAATGGACTGTTCTGATGGCCTTATCCACCTCAGATGTGGGAGATCACGGGTTCGAACTGTGGCCGAGTCATAACAAAGACTTAAAAAATGGTAATAGCAGCTACCTCGCTTGGTGCTCAGCATTAAAAGGTTAGTGTTAGGACTGGCTGGCCTGGTGTCAGGATAATGTGACTAAGTGGGACATCATGCTACATGTCCACAGCATAATGCCCCAGTGCTAGACATCACTATAAACTGTCACACTGCAGACATCGTAGCGATATAACTGAAAAATTGTTAAAGCTATGTTAAAAATCCAAAACGCACGCATGCATGCACACACACACACACACACACACACACGCACACACACACACGTTAATGACTCCTGTATACTAAAAATAAGTTGCAAGTTAATGACTCCTGTATACTACAAAGAAGTAACAAGTTAATGACTCCTGTTTACTATAAAATAGACACAAATATGGTTTAAAAATACAAACAAAACAATATTGTTATGACTGAGATTTGACAGTTATATGTGGTACATGACATCATATCACAATTAGATTAATGACTGACTGTTGTAGGTTTGTTGATCTTAACTACATTTTTAAGACATTATTGGCTTTATCATGTTGTGGAAAGGACACACTGAAGCAGGCTGGGTTGGTAGAAATAACCAAGTTTGTGCTATAGAAGATTTAACAAATAAATGGCTAAAAACACAAATGTAACTCAAGCTTACATATTAAGTAACAGTGATCCAGTTTGTGTATGGCTGAGTTACTCACCATGATACCCCCCCCAACCAATTTTCATGAATGTAGGTGAAATAGGGTTCAAGACATTGAGGGTATTATGAATAAATAGCTAGAAAAACACAAGCCACTTAATACTGAAAATTAGGTAAAAGTGATATAAAGTTAACTCACCCTGCAATGCTTCCACATTTAAGTTTTCCTAAGTGTCAATGACTGTTGTGGGTTTAATGCCTTTTTTCAGTACATGAAAGGCGACACAATGGCCAATTTATCTAGTGGAGGAAGAACCAAGGAAACCCCTGGGAAGAACCACCAACCCATAGGAAGCCAATGGCAAGTGTTCTCATATACCCACCTTGGCAGAGCACAAGACTCAAACCCACTTAGACAGTTCTGAGATGGCAGTAAAAGCAAGCACTCTAGACCACTCAGCTACCTGTGGGCCCGAAGGATAGATGGCATTGGGTACAAGATAATGAGGGTGTAACAAACAAGTCCAAAAACAAAATTTTATTAAGTGTGAAAATTAGGTGACAGCGACCTAGTTTAGTATGGCTGAGTTACTTATGTTGAGAAGCATCTGTCTGCAGATGAAATATGTAGCAAATAGAAGGCTGAAAATGTGAAAGTCAAAGCTAAAAAGTAGGGCACAGTGCCATTAATTTGGTAATGTTGAGTAAATTAATGTTTAGATTCAACCACATAAAAATTTGCATAAGTGGTGATTACAGGACAAGTGTAGATCCAAAATACTGAGGATTTATCAAATGAACTGCCAACACTTTTAAAGTTATTAAAGCATAAAATCTTTTTGATCACAGGGAACCAAGGTTTTGTATGGCTGAGTTACCCTCCCTAAGATGCATTTAAATACATGTACTTCTGTCGATTTTCTTGAGTGCTGTTAAAATATGACCCAATATACTAAAGACATAAAAAGTGAATGAAGGAGAATACAAATGCAAATAAATAGGCAAAATGCTATATCCTCTCCCAACTTCATTGGCAAGGAGAGGTTTAAACATTTAGTTAAATGTAACTCTTGGTACAACACTAAATTTAATAACTACCTCCTTACCTCTCTTTGATGTTCTAGGTCTGCTTTGTTCCCAACAAGAATCATAGGAAATTCATCTCTATCTTTCACTCTCAATATCTGCTTGTGAAATTTGTAGATTTCATCAAAACTGAATGAAAAAAGATAACTAGATAATAAATCTGAGAGACAGTATGAATTCTTTATAGGATAGCCTATGCAGTGGTGAAATCAATGTTTGGGAATAACTGACATTTTATTTTTAGTTCATCAGTGAATAAATACAAACTTCTGAGAAAAGAATAACACATTTTCCAAATGCAGTTTCAAAATGATTCTCTTTACATTAGAACATCATACATCCACTTATGGTCAATTTTAATTAGTGGCACAACTATAATATTACTATTTAGGAAAAGATTATGATAAAATGCATAGTTGACTTTTGGGATCTCAGAACAATGATTCCAACACTAACCAACGTAGCCATTTATTTAAAATTGCCATTTATCTCTGTGAAAAATAAAATCCGCATGATTGGCAGAATAAACTTAATTATACAGTAAAACTTAAAACTTGAATGAAAGTTCAATATTTAACTACCTGAAATTGTGCAGGCTATATAGCAAAATCTGACTAGATAACCAAATTGATTGGATAAACCCTTATCTTACCACCAATGTAAACATATATTTAAAAAAATGCAATAGTTGAAAATCATATGCCATACCCAGTGAAGAGGTCAAATGGTTCTTCATTTCAAATGCAAATCAAATCAAATGTTAAAATAGTATGGAAAATGTGTAGTTCAGTGTTTCAAGAGGAAATCGAGGTACATTAGGACATCTGTATTATTTATGAAAAATGTTTCATGTACATGTTTATCACACAGCTGGTACACCCTGCATGCTGTTGTAACTCTAGGGTCTTAAACTAAGTAACAGAAAAGAGTGGAAACCAGCAAGTTTTGTAAAATTCAACAAATAATTTATTCCCCTATTAAAATTTTAAAAGAACTTACAGTATTGTGAATTAAATTCCAAATGTTTTATGACAAGTCCAAATATGAAGAGTTCCAAATGAATTCCAGTGGTGTTCCAAATGAATTCCAATTCTGAGTGTGCTGATTTGCCAATAGCCTCAAATGTGTCATGTGCCAACAATTTTGATGTATCACAATGATATAATTCAAAAAGACCTTGAATGAATTCACAAGCATCAGAAAAATAGTGATTTAGCCCAAAAATATTGATCACTTTGTAATTCAAATGAATAATTTAAATAACAAAATCCTCTTAAATAAAACCTGAACACAACAATAAGACTGATTCCACTTTGGATTTTAAGTTAGGAATGAGTAAATTCTGATCTAAACAATTTTATACACCTCTCCACCTGACCTATGTCACAATTACCTTTATCTGAAAATACTGTTATCTTCATGGAACAGTACACTAAACTGTACACAAAATTCATTTCTGGAACCTTCTAAGGTCAGAATCAAGACTGTATCTAGAACTCAAACTGAAGTAAACACGTTGACAGTTAATAATTTCTTAATACATAACCTACAATGAAAGACAAATATTCACTATACATGTTGTTTACAAAATAAATGTCAAGTCAGGTAGGCCCTTACAAACTATAATAATGAAATAAATATTAAACACACAATACAAATTAAACATACATAATACAGTGTGTGAAGTTTAATATTTTTGATATGTCAACATGTTAACATAACACTTTATGTGAATATGACTAATCCAAATAAACCCATTAAATTCTTGCACGATATTCTAAATTCTGATTTGGTATGACAATGGGACTTTTCCTTGCCCCGTTTTCTAGAACCTTGTTTTAATTAAGTATTACTATCAATTTGGTAACAACCTTTCCAATTGATTGGGAAAAAAAGGTTATGTCTGTCCAAATATGGCCAATTTACCACATAGTGGCTCAATACAAATGAAATTATGAGTATCAGGCAATGGATAGAGGGCTGGGGTGGGTGTGTCCAAACTTGTTACTTGCCCCCAGACCCATGACAAGCATGGTTTAAATGTCAACCAATAGGAGTAAAAAAAAACCTCATATCTCCTTTGAAAAAAATGTCAACAAATCCTAGTTTCCCAAATGACTTAAAGATATCTAACCATTGCATTATTCTAAATGAAATAATGCAATTATCGGGTCACAAAAACAACCAATCAGCAAACAACTACAGCCAAATGAATGCAAATCAGCACCAGCAAATCTCCTCAATTTGCAGCAACACTTTTATATCTAGTATAGTTTCTGCATTCAGTAATACTCCCATTAGAGAAATATTCAACAACTCTGCCAAATCCAATACTGTATCTGTGGTGAATGTTCATGGTGGAATCAACACACTTTTTGGTGGAAGCATTCTAAACATCCACATACAAATTCATGTATATAGCATCTCAACTACTAGCTCATCTAACCAATAGAACACCACCCAGGAATTTCCTGCAGCGGTCCAGTTTTGAAAAATTATCCCGTTCATGACAAATGTTCTGTTGATTAGAGAGGCAGTTACTCTTTATTTGTTATTTATTAAAAATGATACTTCTAGATGTTATTTGCTATTAAAATATTTAATACTGTTTTAACTTATGTCTGGGCTATTCACACACAAGAACTGAAAGGTGCAGCATCTAAGCCAGAATGAAATGCTGAAAATTTTGTGTTCTTCTTTCTCTTTCTTTCCACTCTAAATAAAAACTATGTGATAAACAGAATCTCAAATGGGTAATGATTTAATATTAAACTCAATGAATAATTTCCAGCAATTGCTTCCAAGGCTTGCAAAAACTGGAAATTATTTAACTCCTTTCATAAATTCAATAATAAATCACAACCCATTCGAGATTCTCTGTATAATGACAACACATTCTGGCAGCCATGCCAAAATAAAACAGAAAATGTAAACTATAAAATCAGCGTGTTTTAAAGCACTACAGACATGAAAGTGAAATGTTTGGTCCAGAACTGTGATGCAGAAACATTACTACTGGAAGGAAATCATTTTCTTCTTTTAGTCACAGCTGAACTTTTGACCCCAAAATTGACAGTCTTATCCCAAATCTAAGCTACTGGTCAAGTTCTGTGGCAGTAGATGGTGGAGAACTAAAGTTATTATATGGAAATGAAATTGAGAACTGATGGATGAACATACAGTGTATATAACAAATTTCCTATAATGGTCTGAAAATCTATTCAGGTCATCTACATAAGAACACAGCTAAGCCAACAAAAGTTTTTTTTGCGTACATCAAATGGGTTTTGCTTAATTGCACCTACAAGATCTTTTGTTCAAAATGTCTTGAAAAATATGTAAAAATAATTAAAAGTTGTTGTAATGGCCTGAATATATAAGCAAGCTATCTACATGTGGATACAAATATGCCTACAAAATTGAACTTGTCTATATTTAATGGTTTTTACATAAATCGTACAGACAAGGTTCTCAGGAAGGACAGAACCAAATCAAGAGCACCTCTAGAGAAATTTAATTTTTAAGCTGCTACTATGAAATCAAAATGACAGATTCCCTTGATCACTTTAAAAAATGCAAAGATTGTTACGCTTTCACTTACATGGTTTTAATGATATGAAGTAAATGATTTGTTTCATCTCATATCATATAAAGAATCCTTGAATAAAAAAAATGACCATTCATCTGATGAATAATATGACTTTTGTTATTGTCACTATTATTTAGGAAAGTTAGACCATACTGCCTTCCAAGCTTTTATGAGAAAATTTTTTATCCGTCAAGTGACCATCAATTGCACCAAAACAATTTAGTGACAACGATGACTTTCATAACAATCTCTAAAAGTAAAATAAAATATATCAGCTAGAATGAATTTGTCATACTGGCCATCAAAGCATGTTTAACTAACTCTAAAAGTAAAATAAAATATATCAGCTAGAATGAATTTGTCATAATGGCCATCAAAGTATGTTTAACTAACTCTGCAAAAAATGCAGCATTTTTGTGAGATATTATTTATCTCTAGTTGTGGAAAACAATTCTAAGCAGGCAAAAATAAAAATTTGAAGACAAACAGTTACCAGGTATAACTGTTTTCTTATTGATTAATTAAAGGACATGGCTGGCCAGAATATACATTAATACTGGTTAGAGAATATGCAAAATTACTTCAAAAACAGTCTGAGATCCTCTAATTCAATGAGGATATATTTTTTCTGTGAAAAAAATTCAAATAATTTTCAGCAATTTTTCCACTATGGCTTGATCAATTTAATTAATACCCCATGCCATAAAATCTATCTGCTCATTTCTTTTCAAAATAATTATCATATACACTGCAATTAATTAATTCAGTTTTTGATTTCATATGTCAGTCTTATAATTCAAAAGAAATGCACATAGAAATAGATGGAAAAACAGACATAGCATGATTCACATAAGTCGGTATGTGAAAGAGTAGAGGTAAGAATGAATGAATGAATGAATGAATGAATGAATGAATGAATGAACAAACAAACAAACGAATGTATTACAGCAAAATCTGAAAGGGTTGCAAGGTGTAAATTATGAGAATGAATGGAAGTAACATTTCAATGGTTATTTTATTTAGTGTTTATGTTAGACCAAGTAAATACACATTTATCTTCTTCACAATTGGCCCTCTAGTAAACACAGTATAAGCTTTCAATATGAATGACAAGCAACTTTTCTCACCCATGCGTCAGAGTACTCTACAAGATTTGCTAACCTTACTTTTGTTATCTCAGTCTGGTTGTTTCAGTCATGGTGTCCACATGCTAGGAACCACTTTTAAAAAGAAATACCCTATCTATATATCTATATATATATATATATATATATATATATATATATATATATAACATAAAGAACTTCCCTCATAAAGCAACTTATGGTCCTAAGGTATTATGATTGAGTAATGTATTTAAAGAATAATCTGGAGTGTGTTGTTTACTAATAATTTCTCAACAGTCTATGGAGCAGCTAATTGGTTTGCCCCTTCAAATGACACTTGGCAAGTTCTTGCATCACTTGAAAGACCTTTGGCACTTCTATATTTGCATCACTTGAAAGACTTTTGGCACTTCTTTACTTGCATCACTTGAAAGACCTTAGTACTTCTCTACTTCCTATTATCTGTAACATACTTGCTTATCTGAATCTAATGCAGGTATTTTCAATAATGATGTCTTGATAATGGACATATAATTACTTGCCCTCGGGCAAACTTGCCTTGATCTATCTGTGACTGAATACACAAGCAAAAATCCCATGCCTGACCTCATGTACTGTTCTCTCATGGCACTGAATTCTTCCTGACCAGCAGTGTCGAGAACTGAAACAAGGAACAAGACAATATTAACACAATTAAATCATGCTTTTCTTTCATGGCAACAAAGCAGGAATGAATCTAATCATGTTTAATCTTGCTGATCATACAAGAATCAATTTACGTGTGCAGTTTATCACCAAAAAAAAGGAAAGAGACCCAGCTTTGTAAATTTGTGGAAAAGTGGGTTGAGTGGCATGGATCATTATCAGAAATCTAATAAGTTACAGCAGTGTGTGGATTTATCATTAAACATGGCTTGGGTTTGGGTTTAGGTTTGGTTTGATGCTTTATGGCAACACAATTAGGTCATTTAGTGCTGAGGCAATTGGAGCAAAGTGTCTTGCCCAAGGACACACCAGGGTAGCTATCCCAGGCAGGTCCAATGATAGAATTTGGACCTGTGCCATTTTGGTCATGAGTCTGGCACACTAACCACTGAGCCCCTGTGGCACTGATTAATCATGGCTTATCACTGGAGACTTATTCTATATGTAAACCAACTACTTTTGGGGGCCACTGTACAAGATGGCATGTGACCTTTAAGGTGGAAAAAAAAAACTACTTTCAATTTATTTTCATGTGTACAAATGTTTGTGTTTTGGGGGGAAAAATACATGATTTCAGCAGTTAAATTTGTTGGCTGGGGTTGGGGTAGACTGGGGTATTGATTAGGGTAGGGGTCCTATTGTTCCCGACTTTTTAGCAACTATAGAACTATAACAATCCACAGTAAGTCAGGTTGGATGGGTGCAAGAAACCTTGGTATGCATCTGCATGACACTGAACCAGGACTGCAGAGGTGCAAGAGCAATGTCTTACCACAGCACTAACTATCAAGGCTGGTGTTGACATAATATTACACAACTCCAATCACAATGCTGAACTTGAAACACTGACTTCAAACCATATGACACAAATGGAAATTTCTGATGAAAAAGTTCAACAGTTTATGAATTCTGCCAACCACTTTTTGGGGTTAGGAATTGGCGATAACATTATTGGCATAAAGTGTAGGGAAGTTATGTGTAACTGCGAAAAATGATGGAACATACTGCAAAACAGTCACAGACATTATCAATCATAACCCATCTGTACAGCATTGGAAAAATGATTGTTTCTTACTGATCCCATAATAAAAATTCAAAATTGCACCAGTATCATTTTGCTGACTGAACTTGCCCAACTATGCAGCAACAGAAAAAAAAGGACAGGGCCTGCATATCAAACCCATAATGAAAGCATTGCTGCAAAATGTGACATTGACCCCTAGATCAAATGGCAAAGCAAATGTGTAACAGAATGAATTACCTTAGTTTCATGTTTTGTTTGAAGTATGATGAAAATCCATCAAGGGGGTCGTCCACATATGAAGTCACACAATTTTTTGCCATTTTTGCTCCCCCCTTCCCCCTTTGTCACAAAAACCCAGCCCCCCTCTATGTAACATCACAATTCTCTTACCCCACCTTTTCTTTTCCACAATTTTTTGTAATACTGAAAAGTAAATGTATTGTAAATCAGTTAACTATGTAGACAAAACAACAATCTTTTATGTAAAATAGTGTTTAATTAATCAGGCTTTTACAAAGTCTGCCTGGCTAGTTCAAAGTTTATAAAATTATTTTACAAAATTTAATTAATTTTAAACAAAAAACAAAATGAAATGTAAATTAAATACATCAATCACTTCAATTCTTACTACATTAAAGTTTCAACAAATTCACAAATATTTTAAGGGTTTTCAAATCTGAAGTATTTGTAAATGAATACTTCTCTTCATAGTTATCATTATCCCAATTGCAAAGTAAGATGCTCCTCCATTGAACAAACAAGAAATCCATTTGTTTCTAGATTAACATCATTTACTGGAAGGGATATTCCCTCCAAATGAAGTTCCTCCTCGTCAATCCCATCCACACTTTCTCCATTCTCCGCATTTGCTAGTATGACCATCATTTCGCGTTGCCTTCCAGCAGCAACTCTCATTGGTCTGATGCGCTTCGATGGAATTTGTGAAGAACTGAGTGACTGCGCAGCATGACCAGACAGCACACTGCATATCTTGCAAATTCTCTCATTCAGCACAGACTGAAGTGAAGGGCAATAAAGATCGTAGGGAATTGTCCGAAATGTATTTGCTGACCAAAGTAGAACGTCTTCCGTTTTGAGACTTTGAGTTGCAAATAAGGATGGAAATTTGTGCAAGGCTCCATCTGTTGCTTGTTATGGAACTTTAAGCCTTTCACATGTTTGAACAAGGGTTAAAGGAGGAGGATGAAATCTGTCTTTTATCATGCTGAAGTAGGAGCTTCATGCTTTCGAACAGCACATGTCATCACACTTCACAATCTTAAGCAAGTATTGGCTTGAGCTGACATGGGTGTCACACCAGTTTTAATCTCTACACAATATATCCTGTTCTATGAGCTCTGAATTTAATGGATCCATATACTCAGCAATGGTTGGGTAATTGTCTACAGTCAACTGCAACCATATTTCAGCCAAATTTTTTTCCAGCAAGTTCAAAGTTTTTCTTCTCTAGCTCAATGTAAATTGTCTTACCTCATTCGTCTAAATGGCTGCCATAGTTGTCATAAGGTAATATTAATCCACTCAATTCCCTGCTCAGTGGCGCCATCATTCTCTCCTCTCTGTTAAAAGCACTTTGTCCCAGAGCATTTGTTGCAACAAAGACAGAGTCAAGATCATGTTTCAAGAAATGGTCGATGACTTTTTGATACCGTGGGTTTTCATCTGGCCCTCCATCAACAGTAAACAAGAGAATTGGCTTGATCAATACCAGTCCTAATTTGGTATCAAACTCTGTCAGACACAGCAACTTCCAAAGTTAAATCCATGGCTGAGTGCTGTTGATGCGGAGTGTTTTCCAGATCAGACAGCTATAAACATTGGGCCAGAAAAGCCAACAGCATCTCTATTTCCAAGACTGTTGCGATGGATCTCAATGCCGGCATACACCAAGGGTATAAGCTTGTGCCGGGCAGCAACTACCCAGTCATGGTCAGGAAGGCTTACTTTATACTCAACATGCATTTGCAGTGGACTCTGCTTACTGGCAGCGACCAGGCCAATTGGGACGTGACATTTATCATCCTGGCTGATGAAACAAACCTCATCTGGTCCACGCATGGAAGACATTTCTTCCAAATGTCTTATTGTAGCTGTGCAAAATTGGCCATCAATATGTTTAGTGTGATAATCATTTTAGACCCAAATTAACTTTGTTGGGACAGTGGTTACATGATGCTTACCTTCTGACGATGAACTACACTTAGGAAGTAGACGAAGATATAGTCCACTTCAACTTATATTGAAGCCATCTTTTTCTAAATTCTCTGTTAATTGATCTAAAGTTTTCATACTTCTGTAGACTTCAAAACTGTCTTTTTCATAAGAAGTTTAACCATGCATTGCGATATCCAGTATAGTTTGCAAAAGAAATGGTTGTTCCTCTTTGAATTTTGGTTGTTGACATCTGGCCCTGATGTTCATTTTTTTGCACAGTTCAGAATTATCCTCCAATAAAGCATTCAGTGTTGATTTTTTCAAATCCCGTGCTTTCTGGGATCTTCTTTGATCATCAATCTTCCTTTTTAGTTTCTTTTCCAACTCAGTTTTTCTTTTTTGTTTATCTTTTAACTCTAATTTCTGCTCATTTAAAAGCAGTCCTTGTTTCTGCCAATTATACAAACCAACAAGGTCAGAATTTATGACATCAATTTGGGACTTTAAATGTAATTGAACAGTAGCATTTCTCAGAGTAGCCAAATGGCTTGTAAAAGGCAATGTTTCAGAAGTAATGATATTCAAGACATCCGTCAGTTGTTCATTGGACTCCTAACTATCCTGAGTAGAAACTTTTTTGGAAACTGATGGTGCTTGTTTTGTCCAAACATTAAGAAGTGATCCTTTTCTCATAATGGAGATTGCCTTGAGCTCTTGCAACATATGGTTAACTTTTCAGCCAAATCTGTGTCATTCTTGATACTATTCCACTTTATAATAAGTTCATCTTGGCACATGTTTTGGTTTTTGTAGGATATGCTAGCACATAAGCATTAAATAAAAGACTGATATAATTTAGTTTTATCCATTGCAATGGGCTGCTGAAATGTCATGAAAATTAAAACTAATATAACACTGGAAACATTATGTTACTGGTGCCGCACACTGGCTCATCCTCAAAGTTCTCTCCCCTCATCTTGTCTTGTTCAGACTGTTTTTTTTTAATGTCATCAAGCTTCAGAGACTCTTTGTACAAGCAGGACCGTTTATACTCTAGCACTTCAGTGGTGTCAACAAAATGTTTTCAATAAAAGAAACGAAAAAAAGCTAACATTTGATGTAGTTATTCCTTTTAATGTGCGGAGTCCCAGCGTGACACAGGATCCAACCTTGGTGCTACTCAATTAACTACAATTGTTTTTCACATAAAAATATTTAAAGATTAAATGTTCACTGCGAACTAAATACATGAACCGTCTTTCAACTTGCTAAACTCGTGTGTCTTTGATCTCATTGGACTGTTGTCAGGATGGTGATAACTTGTTAGCCTAATGTTTTACTTTTCTAAAATCTAAGTTTAATCACCAGTAGGCCTGCAGTTTAGTCTATATTTTGTTTTTAAAGTGTGTAGTAGATTATATTAAAAAAAGAATTACATAATTAAAAAAACATCAGTTTAAACCAGTTATAGGTTATAACAATTACCCAATATCTCATCTGAGATAACAATATTAACATAAGTCGTCCACAAAAGAGTTGTTATCTATTGTGGATAAATATGGACTGAGGATGCAGGTCACAAAATCTTTATTGTTCTGACATTATTTTTGAAAGAAACGTTCCACGCTCATATTTGTTGTGACGTCACATTTCTTCAACCCCCTCCCCCCTCATTACACTTCGTCAAAAAATTTTGACCCCCTCCGCCCACTGCGTGATGTATTATGTGAACGATCCCAAGAGGCTTAAGAATCGGAAGCAAATGAAAAACTTCAACCAAAACCATAACACAAATATTTTGTCTGTGACCCAGATCCCACAGTTAAAGGCACAAGCATAGCATATCACAGAATGAATTGTCCAAGCTTCATGATCATTTACCCCAAGTGTGAAGAAAATACCACCAGGGTTTTAGGAAATATAAGCTAATCAAAACACTTTAACCAAAACCTAGCTTACTGGATAATTTCTATGACTGACCTTGACCAAGGTCACAGGGATTAGGAAGTATGTTGTAGAATTAACTATCTCAGCTTTACAATAATCCATACAAAGTAGCATGAGACTCTATCACAGGGTTTTTTTAAAAAAATAAGTCAACAAAATAATGAGAACAAATCCTCAACACAAAATTTTCCATGATTATGACAGTGACAAAAGGTAACAAGAGCAAGTGAGGATGTTGCAGAATGAATTGTCATAGCTTCATAATGATTAATCCAAGAACAATAAAAATCCATCATAGAGTTTAGGAAATATAAGTGAATAATTAAACTTTAACCAAACCCTTAACAAACTGGTGATATGGGCCACCAGCGCAAATGTTATCGTAATGTCTGCTTGATAATAATATGACACCAATGCAATGCCAGTGGAAACAATCAGTACATGAATTACATTTGTATCTTGTAAGATTATGTGTTGGAAAATATGTACTTTTTGGTGAGGAATAAAACAAATTTTAATTACATAATAATTACCTGTCACCATTATTAAGATTTACATTTCTGCAATGGAAATACATTGTCCATGCTAAATACACTAGCTTCCTGTGACAGAGATTTCTTTGAACACATTCATCAATCCAGTCTCACCACTGTCATCATTTCATGCACTATAGTGCATCCTCATTTGGCTAATGACGGACATCAAAGTGGGGTGGGAGGAAGGCTTTCAGTACTGACAGGTATTTACATAATAAAAATTCATGTTACTCCCCCCCAACTTCCTATCACTCTTACTAGGCTTAACTTGTCAGTAAGGAGGGTGGCTGGAGTACTGGACAGAGTCAAATGTGGGAACATTACTCACCTTGTAGCCCAAGCAGCCAACTTCTGTTTATACCCTGATGTCATGTGCCTTTATCCTCATGAACAATCTTTCTATGTGAGATCATAAGCTTTCTTGATGTGAAATCCATCAGGAGACAGTGGATGCTGAAATATCAGGTAAGCCCTTTAAAGGGGGGGGGGGTCCTAACCTTCCTTCTCCCTTTTGCAATTATTAAATAGAACCTACCTGCCCTAACTAATCAAAGAAGTTTATCTTGACCATCCCTGACACAGATGTGACTCAGACTTAGGATTTCTATCAGGGATGAAAATGCTGAAGGAAGTTGTTTTTATGCAAGGAAACCTGGCTTACACAACAAGAAAACTGAATTGTAATTCCCACTGAAGCATAAACATCCCTCCTCAAATGATAAGTATACAGTTCAGTTCTTCTCCAAATGGACAACAACAGCCAAAAGAGATATGGCTTGAAGCAAGATTTTCAAAACAAGCCTCACTCAAAGGTTCACAAGAAGATTTCTCAGTGCCCACAAAATACAAGAAAGGTTCCATCTTGGTGTCAACAAGAGAAACACCAGTCTCTGTAGCTCAAAGTACTTAATAACATCTGATAAATGAGGATCTGAACCAATGCAACACTGCTTGAAAATTCTGCCCCAGCACAGATCCCTGGAGATTAGCCCAGCATGAAATCTGAAGATTGGTGTGAAGCAGAGTACCTCTGTTTTGTGAAAGAAGATTGTCCCATTAAGGTAATACCCTTGGTTTGTCTATCAACAAGTCAAGGAGGTCACTGACCCATGAACTCTGAGACTACAGAGGTGCAATCAGAATAATCTGTGCTATATATGTCCTGATCTTGTGTGGTACTTGTGGAATCAACTGGAAGGGTGGGAATGCATAAGTGATCACAGTTCAGGTTGAAGGCATCCACTGCCCAGGCTGCTTGGTCTTGGACTGGGAAAATAAAATGGAAGCTTGCTGTTAAATTTTATTGCAAACAAGTCCACTGAAGGTGTCCCCATAGAATGAACTGAGACTCTGCACCCACTTGAGAGAACATTCTGTTAAGACTATCTTGCCTGTTCTGGACAGACAGTCGGAAAGAGTTGCTTTCTTTCTGGAAAATGATGAACACTTTGTGCAATCCCTTCTGACTCTGCCCAATGTAGAAGGTTCCAGACTTCCATGCAGAGAGAAGGAGTATGAGTACCTCCTTGTCATCTGAGGTATGCAACCACTGATGTGTTTTCTGAGGAGATCAAGATGCAATGCCCTTTGACAAAGTGCACCCTTTTATGGAGAAGAACATTATTTTTGTTTCTAAATTGTTGATATAAATGAGACTGTCTTTCTGTAACCAATGGCAGTGGAGAAGCATTCCTTCTGGCTCTGAATGAGCCACCTAACTTGAATCTGATTTCTCAGTGTACAAACAGAGGTGAGGTTCTCAGGCATTAAGAGGAACTCCCCTCTGAAACTTGTCTTAATTGACTTGAGGTGGTACTGAAAGGTTGACCCTAAAGAAATATGACAGTGCATACTTGTTGGGTTTCTGAACCACTAACAGGAGAATTTGAAGAGGACGTATATGAAGTCTCACTAGAGACACCTGGTCTGCCACAAAATTTAAGGTTCCCAGAGAAGAGAGGTATAGACAAGCTGACAATGACATCTTGTCTTAACATCATTACAAGATCCAATATTTTGTGTACACTCTCAAGCTGAACATGAGCCCAGCTCTGAGAGGTAAGGAAATTCATCCATATGTACACAAAATCCTGCAAAGGAATGAGAAACGATTCCTCTAGGGTTGGAATCTGTCCTAGCTGTGTCACTATGGACCAACAGCAAATCATTAAGGATTATCTGCTGTAGCAGTCAGTTATTGAAATACTGGATTAGACGAATCACCAAGTACCTAGTGATTACTCCCACGACTCTGATGTTGGCTCGTGGCACTGAGGCTAGACTGAATAGCATGGCTCAGAACTGAAATACTTCCTGTCCAATTGAGAATCTTTATTATATTTTGAGCAGAGGAAATATCTGGATGTGGAAGTACACATCCTGAAGATAGATGGAAGCTGCAAAGTTAGCCTGTTTAATAGCATTCTGAACTGTAGCTGCAGTTTCCATCTTGAAAGTTCCTGTAGCAGAAATCTGGGATTGTTAGGACTGAGTTTGATGTTGCAGGAATACAACACTGACATTAGACACAACATGAGAAAAGACAATCTAACTGCAGAATCTGATGCACTTTCCCATGTAGAGAAGTACTATAATGTTTTATGTATATTTTGTGACATTCATAAGTCATTTTCCTATGTGATTTTAATTATTATAATATCAAATGTATATTTAACTAATATGTAAAAGAAAGCTTTATTGTATAAATCTGTCTTTATCATTATGAGGAGAGATGTTATGTATATCTGTATGGTTGACTGAGGATAAAGTCTTGGTGTGTACCTACTCTATGTCTTGTCAGTAAGCTATAAATAAGTTATTTACTTGGGTTTGAGTTCTAGACCCAGCCTTGATCATGATCTTAGGTTTCAGAAAATGACTTTTTTGATGATCACTATGCTGCCACAGTGGAGTTAAGACAAGCACCAATTTCAGTAAAAAATATCTACATATTGCTATAACAATATTTATGTCAATACCCCATGTTCATAAAACCATCCATTCTGATGAAGTAGCCATATAATGATTTTCATGATTGCCATCAAGGCAGCCAATTTTAAGGTTATATCAGCATCATTTTGATATAGGAGTAACGATGTACTGAAAAAAAGAATCCATATAGGAGAAGGAGCTGTTACAACATTTTTCTACTATCAGGAGGCTTCATTTTCATTTAAAACACACTACATATAATTAAAAGTGTTTTATTGAAAACTCCATGTCAGTATTACATTTCCTTTATGGGAAATAGTGATAACATTTTGAAGAAGGCCACCATCAAAGGGGCTGACACTCTACTGGCTGAAAAGAATTTCCTGGAATTGTGGAAAAAACTATTTCCTTGTTTCAACTGCTGAGTGCTGAAACCAACTCAGATATTCCTGAGCAATAACAAATTTTCAAATTGGCTGCCAAGCTATCAGAAGTCAGATCAGTACCATTTTCATTTCTTATCAACTAGACATAAAAAAAGGTCATATGGTGAAAACCCAACGTTGACATTACTTTCCATTCCAAGCGGTGTAACCAGGTAATATTCTTGAAGAAGAAGTGTAATTAAGAATGGATGCTAACATGTACCAAGACATGCCTGTCAGAAGAACAGGTCAGTGTAGTGCAATGCTAACAATCAATGCCAGTCACAGAGACTTCAAATCTTCATGTCACAGGAAAGAAACACTTTTATCTTGACACAGCGGTATTGGAATAAAGATAAATGATAGCTAACAAAGACAAAGATATATAAAAATAGCACTACTGGAGTATATTACAGATCAAATTGTGAAGAAAAAATATATATATATATATATATATATATATATATATATATATATATATATATATATATATATACACTCCACTCCCTCGATAACTCACGCACAATGGGGTCCACAAACATAGACCGCGCTATAAGTGAGGGCGTGAGTTACTGAGGGACCTCCAAAAATTGAAAAAAATCACTTGGGCATCAAGAAAACAGCAGGGGTGGGGGTGGGTGGGTGTTGGGGTTAGTGAACTTCGCTGTTTAATGACTGAATCCTCATTTTACATTCACGTCGATAATAATTTTTAATGACGCACTTTTTCTAATGAAGTTGTTCATTATTCTGTTTAAATAACATTTATTTTCAAAATGTCCAACATGTGAAAGATCATTCCAACTGGTTTCAACAACCATTACGTTTACACGAAAACATGTGTGTATTACGTCACTGCTTTTTGTTTTCTTGACGAGTCTGGTTCCCGGAGTGGTATGGCATTATATCATGCCAAATTGGGAGTCAAAAGAGCAGGGAACTAGACTAACTGTTGATACACCACCAAACAAGATTCCTTTTGTTCAAAAAACAAGTGAAATTTTCATGAGACAATCATCTACGCCGAATCTCAATTTTTGTGCTGTTCAATTAGTACAGTATTGATATCGTGATTTCATTGGAAGTAATAATGAAACTTTTTATCATTCTTGAGGATATCTCAAAGTGCCAGTTCAAGAATTCTCTGAAACTCGCTTGCCCACAATGGTCTGTATCTGTGAAACCAAGCTCTTTATTTTACGAAGTATAGTATTCTTTTCGCTTGATTGCCGTGCTATCTTTGATCACAGTTACCAATGAGTCGGTCAATTTAAGGTAGTTTATGTTACATACACAATAACATTTATAACAGTGTTCAATTGATGAACTAAAGTGAGTTCACCCGACATACGACCGGGGCAGAAAGATTTTAAGTTTGTAGGATTTTCGTGCCTTTTAACTTTTCTTTTATTTCACCTCAATTATTTGAGTCAAAAGACATAATTAACGTGATAATACAAAGGAGGCCAAATTTTAATTCAGTGCAACAATGCAACAAATACTTCTGCTAGTCAGTTATCAAAACACGGTCGGCACCTATATAGGTTCTCAGAGAAATGCTTGCGGACATAGCTGTTACGCTAGATTGACACATTTTACATTTGATTAGAAGAGGACACATTGCATTTATGATGATTACACTTAAAAGGAACTAGAAGATAGAACTAGAACACAAATTTCAATTGATAAAAAAATTATTTAATTTGTATTTATTTATTGAAGTACTGCCTCCACTCAGCGTAAGTGACATTTTCGTTGATTGAAATTTCCTTACATATCATTAATTTCGGTGTGCTTGGAATGTCACTTGGAAAGAAAATGTAAAAAAATTGTATGACTTATTTTTAAATTTGGTATTTCATAATGTTGATTAAAATTTCCAGGTCCTATCTACCGTTTTCGACGATGAAATGAGTGATATATCAAAGTTTTTGTAGCTAATTTTGATCGCGATTTCTATAAAGTTCATAAAATAGGGATCTATTTTTCGTGTAATTTCTGGTTTTAAAAAATGGGATCCACGCCTGACCCCGCGTTATAAGCGGGTTCGTGAGTTATCAGGGCGCGAGTTATTGAGGAAGTGGTGAAACTTGCAGTCCCAATAATAATACCTTTTTTACCTTGCAATAATTTAGAACATAATTAGTGTATTATTATGTTTCAAATGTATACATCACCAGATTGCTAATGTTCATCCATTGTGAAATTGTTAGTAATATAATAAACAAATTAAAAATGAAGGCAATTGATAACCATAATTGTGACTGTGATGTTACAACTACAGGCAATTCTCAAAGCGTTTTGTGTGCAACTATAAGGAATCATGGAAAAGATTACACTATCCTTTCTATATTAATTGATTTTATTAGGTTAATTTCATTTCAAAGCAACCAACTGTCCAAGGCACTGGAATAAGAAATAAAGAATCATGTTCCATTCACATTTTTTCATTTCATCTTTAAACAACACATCATACTACTTCCACTTTATCCTAAGCAAGCCTAAACAAATTTCTCCCAGGCACGTTTAGGATCTAAATCCTTAAGTTCTGGACCTTCCTCCATCACCCTCATCAATTATGTTACAGTTTCTTGTTTTAAACATCCATGGATCTTTGCCTTGATGCAGTTACGTTGAGCTTTGGTTGCCACTGCATTATTCCACAGTTGCAACACCATGTGCGTAAAGGTAATAATGTATTGTTTTCTTGTTTTTCAGCCCATGAGATTGTTTTATTCCATGATTGATTTCATGAATCTCTCAGTCTCTTTGGCATTCTGTTTTCTTTATAAAAACTAGATGCATCTACTAATTTCCATTAGATAGTCTCATGAGAATATTTTGCATTTACAGTTTTGTACTTGGCACTTTAGAAATTATTCAAAGTTGCCACCAGAATAATATATGTGATAATCACTTGAAAACGAAGGTATAACTGTATAAGACACCAAAAAACAGCTGATTTGATGATGATTTGTGATGATTAACATGGAAGTTTGTATTCCTCTGTTATAAAACTGCTCCGGTGGCCTAATAGTTAGAGTGTCCACCTCAGATGTGAGAGGTCGCAGGTTCAAACCCTGGCAGAGTCATACCAAAGACTTATAAAAATGGTACTAACAGCTGCTTTGCTAGGCACTCAGCATTAAGAGGTTAGTGTTAGGACTGGTTGGCCTGGTGTCAGGATAATGTGACTGGGTGGGACATCATGCTACGTGTCTGTGGCATGATACCCCAGTGCTAGTCATCACTATAAACTGCCACACTGCAGACATCGTAGCAACATGACTGAAAAATTGTTAAAGCTACCTTAAAAATCCAAATCACACACACACACACACACACACACACACACACACACACACACACACTCCTCTGATATTAAAAAATATCCTAAAATCATGGCACTATTTTCCTGAATATGCTATATGATAACATGCAAGTGTTCCAAACATCATGTAAGGATTTTAATATCAATGGATTAAAACTGTGTTGCATACCAAAGTGAGGTGCTAAAGCAGATAAATGTGTAATTAGTCTTTTTGTCAAAATCATCATTATGCACCAACAGTGGATTAACAGGTGTCACAGTCTCCTGAGCAGCAGTGAGGCTGAACAGACCAAGGATCGAAAAACGCCGAAATGTCAAAGCAAGGTCTTTTACCAAAAAAAAGCCTCGAAAAGCGTCGACAAATAAATGTAAATGAATTATTTTTCTGAGTTGGCCACACAATAGAGGCTGAACAGGCCAAGGATCGAAAAACGCTGAAATGTCAAAAACAAGGTCTTTTACAAAAAAAAGAGTGTTGAAATAAATGTAAATGAATATTTTTCTGAGTTGGCCACACAATCTTTGTCTCAGCCTCTCTGCTGCTATAATTAAACCATTATGTTTATCAATAATGATCGGTGAAGCACATCTGGCTAGATTAGCTCGAGAACGATTAAAAGCAATACGAAAATGTCTTCCACACCATAACGCTGTTAAACAGCAATTACAAGTGCGTCAAGAATCTCAAGTGGATTTCACTGAAGGTACAGAACAATTACTTAAACCAATTGTTGACCCAACAAAGAAAATCGTTACAGCAACCGAGGCAACACAACAAGCTCTTGAAACATTACCCGGTGATATTGCAGGGCTTCTTCCACAACCACCACCTGTTCAACCACAACCTGCAGTTCAACCACAAGCACAACGACAACCACGACAACGACAACCAAGAACCTCAATATATGATAAATTTACACTTGAAGGTATTGCCGCGATCAGAGATCGAGATCAATTGTTAGATATTGCCGTGTTTGGATATAAAGATCGAAAAATATATGTAAAATCCGAACATGTTGATTCATCAAAAGCCAGTAAATGGGTTGGTGATGTATTTCGTATCGCTGCCGATATTCAGCAAATCAAATCCGAACAAGAACGTAATGATTTTGAAGTTTTTAAATGGACAGTGAAAGAATATACTGAGCAGTGACAACAACAAATATAGCAACAACAACAAGAACAAATGCAACAACTTGAAAAATTACAGCGACAATGAGAAGAACAAGAATCACAACAAGTACAACCAGATCCACAATTAGTACAAAAAGTACAGCCATTATCACCACCACCACGAGAAAAAACCTCACAACGGATACTTGAAATGATGAGTAAACTGAAACCTGAAATGTCAAGAGAACTATCAGAATCTGAAATAAAACAACGACGGGAAGAACTACAACAACTACAACAATGACAATCACATAAACCAACATGACTACGACAACAATGAATACAACAACTACAACAACTACAACCAGAATTAGCTACTGAAGAAACATGGACTGAAGAACAAACAAGACCACTACCTGAACTAATGCCAGAAGAAAAAACCCCTGGTGCAATTGGAAGTGGTCTTGTTACTTGTCCAAATAATGTCCTTACTGATGTTGAACGACTAGAAGTCCTCATTGGTGGAAAACGAGCTGGCAATAATTCTCCACAAATTATTAATGAAGCAGCCGCTATTTGTCAGCGATTGTTTACAGGCAGTATCATGAATATTAATCTGTATCGGTCCCTCATTAATGAAATCGCCGATGATTATTACAGCGATTAAGCAGTTAGATATAATTATTATAATAAGATGATTATACATGCTGCTCAACGTGGACCGACCATGGTCAGGGTGATAAATTTGCGATTACCAGTATATAAAGCAATCTACGGGGATGCATTCAGCGATGTTGTTCAGGGCTTATTTTCGAGGATAGCCCCAAAGGCAATTCCGATTGCAAAGCAACTAGGCATGAAAGCCATTGACGTTATTCGTGAAAAAGGTATTGGTGCTGCCGGCGACGTTTCCAGTAAAGCATTCTCTGCAATCACTTAAGGATAGACTAGCATGATTAGTACAACGAAAACCTCAGCCACCAGTAAAATTACCTAGCACTGAAGTGATGCCTGCAAATGTTAGTAAAATAATAAATCAAGCCGCAAATCAAAAATTAGCAGAGTTAGCTGGTGAAAAAGAAAAAAATATAACTGCTAGTCTGATAGCAGGAAGTGGTCTTCGTATTAGACGATAACAAGTAACACAGAGATGTTTAAACGTATGTCTGATCCCGCATTTGACAAGGACACACCAGTTCTCAAAGATGAATCGGTACATGATTATCAGTATTATTCTTATGATGCATGTGTACCTGATGAACGTGGAAGAATCGAATTACAAGTTCAGAATACAAGCAGATATTTCTTACCTGCTGAGGCATTTATTGAAGTAGAAGGCAGACGTTTAAAATTAGATAATACAGATTACGGAATTGGTGATTGAGTTGGTTTTGTCAATACGGCATTATGGCGTTATTCAAAAGTGCCGCATATAACATCAATGGGCAAGAGATTGAGATTTGTCATAACAATGTCGACGTTGCCACAACGATACTTGGTCTTGCAAGATACAGCGATGATTATTCAAGATCAGCTGGTCCATCAGGATGTTTGCCAAAGACACAATTGATGAACCGGAGAGCAGAAAAGTATCATTAAATGCAGCCGGGGACACAGTTGTATCAATGAATGAAAATTTCAACTTGGGATTTGCAGCACGTCGAGCAATGCTGGGCGACGATGAAAAATTTTCATGAGCAATTCTGCTGTCACATATCTTCAGATTCTGCAGACATGTTAGAAAAGTTATTTTCAGAGCCAAACACACAAGTGTACTCGTACGAAAAATACTGACGATGATGCAATATGGCACGCTGAAGGAGCTAATCCAGCTGCAACCGTGGCACTTCATGGTAAAGTTACACTGACAAAACTTTCTTTGTGGATGCCAACAATGACTCCATCACTAACTGAAGAACAACGGTTACTCACTTTCATGGGCAGCAGATTCTATCCAAAGTAACATTAATGGTTTATTTACATGGCAAATAGCATCACAGTAAGGTGTCTCTGCACCATGACATATATTTATTGCGTTCCAAGATGTCACACAAACAAACTCACAAATACAAAGTGCAATGATATTTGACAAACTCGGCGTTACTGAAGTTTCTTTGAGGATAAATGGACATCAAGAACCAGCCGAGGACATTTTGTTAAATTTTGAACAAAACAGTGTAGCACATGTGTATCATTGTTTGATGACATTCATGGGGCGTGATCAAAATGTTGATACTGGTTTACAAACATCTCAGCAGGATTTTACAACGTTGTATCCGATCTATTGCTTTTCACTGGAACATTTGGATTTATTTAGGCAATCTGTTGTTGATATATACTTTCAAGCTCGTGTTACAAGAGGTGTTATTGCTAATTATAGAGCAATTGCTGTTATACTCAGCGATAAAACGATACTACTTGAAGGTGTTGGTGGACGAATGAAGGTCGTTGATGCCCCGGTGGAAAATATGCAAGAGTTAATTTAGAAATCAGAAATATATCATAAATGTCATACCATGTTGTCAATGTCAGTCTGATTCCTTGTCAAATTAAAAAACTGCAGTCGGCATCAGCAAAAAAATGTGGAACAAAAATATCACTATCGCGAGAACAAATCACAGGTGGTTCAAATAAGCTATCGTTGACAGAATGTCAGCTCAAACATTTCAATGAAGCCAAAGAATCAAAGACCAGCATACGACTTAATCTTTCTGCAGGTGCCGTCAAAGACATCGCTAAGACGGGTGGTATATTTCTGATTCTCGCCGCGTTACCAGCGTTAATAGCCACTGCCGCCCCAGCTGTTGCGAAGGCTGCTGCGTCAGGCACTGTTGGAACAGCTGCTAGTATGGCACTAAAGAAAGCAACTGGACAAGGAATCAAAAAAAAAGATGATCCTGAACGCAGACCCATTCGGGTCTCAGTCTAAGACTGCCAGGGACTTTACCTCGGCACGGGAGAGGATTAAGAATTCCAGGGACTCGTTGATGTTCCCGGTGTCCAATTTTGATTTACTCGATGCTGCTGAGCGATTAAATATAAAAAATTTCAGAGGTGTTTTTATGCATGATCAATTACCACACAAACCAAACAACATTGAAACCAGCATAATCAACCTCGATAAAAACTCTGGTCATGGTACTCATTGGGTTGCTTACGCGACTGATCCACATGGTATTGTTTATTTCGATTCGTACGGACTGGCACCACCAAAAGAATTTTTAAAGTATGTTAATGATCTCCGTACTCCGAACAAAGTTCGGATCTGGTATTCAATGTTACAAACACAAACATTAACGGATCCTCCAATATGTGGCCGTGAAGCACTGGCAGTACTTGATGCTGTAACAAGATTAAAAAAAACACCCCATAAGGCTGTGCATGAATATACGAGTTCTGTTTTAAATAATCGCTAATAATATTATGGTAGATATTTATGGAAGATCAGCTAAAACTAAAACCCAACAAGCACCAGGTGAAGATTTACTCAAGCGAGTAACAAGGCAGATAAATGATGAATTATCTGACCTGCTCAATCTTGCCAACGTTGATCCAAACGAACTTGTGTATTTCAAAACCGTGAAGGAAAATTGAAGACAAGTAATATTTAAATCAACGATATTATTATTCGTAATCGATTATCGCGAGAAGATCTTATTTCTGTATATGACAAAGAGGGAAAACTTGTTCCTAGTGTTGTTACTCCGTTGTCGATCCGAGAAAGCATAAGTGAACGAGTGTTAAAAGCCGGCGATATAATGAATGGCGTCATTAACATGAATAACAAAAAAATTATTAATGTAGGAGAACCAACAGATAATCTTGACGCTGCAACGAAGAAATATGTTGATGATAAGGAAATTCCAGTGACAACTTCGTTAACTACAATCAACGATGGAATGACCACACTCAAAACTGATTTTACTAATCAAGTACAACTGTTTCTGAATTTTCGCACAAACATAAACAGAACCATTAATGAATTTTTTGTAAGTCCACCAACCGCTGACATAAAGCTCACTGATATAAATGCGAGAATCAACGATATTATCAGTGGAATTCCTAGTATCGTTAGTAAAACCAATCTGATTAAAATTCCGCATAAGCAAATTAACAATATCGTATACACAGTATCATCAGGTTCATCAACATGGACACCACAAAATAACACTATCAAACATACCGCGGAAGTCGCTGGTGTGTATAGACTGTCCGTATTTAGTGGTGCAAAATTTAGGATATTTACTGCATTTCCATGGCATCATTCAACCGATAATTTTTCTGGAACCGTGTCTGTTGTATTAAATAAAGATGCCAAAGAAATATTTATACTGGAACCATCCGATAAAAAAATAACCACAGTGTCTTACTGGTGGTGTCTGGAATTTGTAGCTGAAACACCTCAATTAATTACTTAATAAAATATAATGATCAACGTTCAGCGATACAGATACGATCAAGTATGTATGTGGCAAAGTAAAATGAAAAACATCGTTGACGATTATACAATAAAAGTAAAAAAATATCGCAGACGCATGACCGCCATTGACATAATTGTGTATTCGGTATCTGCACTTGTCGCTGGAGCCGGCGTGATATTATCAATGTCAACAGCGACCATGCCGATCGTTGTAACAATCGTTGTTTCATCTGCAACAACTATCGCCGGTATTTTCAACATCACTGCAAAGAAGATAGCTACATGTACATGCACAAAATTACACGAGTATACAATGAAACTGCATACAGCAACGACAGCATATTCTAAACTATCATTGTTGATTTCGTTGTATCTCAGTGATGGTAAAATATCCGATGATGAATTTAAAACGATAATTGAAATTTACAACGGTGTCAACGAATTTGAATTAAAATCAGAAATAAATAATAATGATGTCAACACCCAAACATTGTTCGGATCAAAGATCACACGAATTATTGCAGCAGATCGTCAAAAACACAACTCCGCAAAAAACCACAATGATATCGGCGAGTTCAACCAATCCTGAATTCAGTATTGTTTTTCCAACTGCAATTCCAGCATCAAAAATAGTGCTGGCACAATTACGGGTTTATCATATCAACATCAAATATCATATCAACGTTGTTTGGTGGTCTTCTGCCGAATAATTCGTTGGTGTTCGCAAATAAAAATAAACCCAATGGAACTCCAGATTGGCAAGTAGTCAGTGTACCAACTGGCAGTTATCAAATAGAACAGATCAATGAAGAATTCCAATGTAGAATTAAATCCATTACAGGAAAAGAATCCAAGATAGCCATTACTGTTCATGAGCCAACATTATCATCGGCCATTGAAATATTATCGCCAAATTACGCCATTGACATTTACCAGTCTTCGATCAGATCTGTGTTAGGTTGGCCTGAGCTTGCGCCGGTTTATAATGGACCACCAGAACCACAACGAGATGAATTTCTGACAACTTAGCAAAAATTCATTAAAACTCCAAGTTATCGAAATGATGTTCCGTGGATAATTGATAGATTTTTCACTGATGGTACAGAACGTATTCCTGATCTGGATAGACCAAGAGCAGACTACACTCTGGACACATACATTATTAATTATGTAATCCAGGACATGGCTGATGAATTTAGTCGGATATTTACCAATGTTAAAAATTTAATCACTGATTTGATACAATATTATAGCGATGATGTAAAAAAGAATATCATAGAATCAATCCAACATCTGAATCAAATATTAATTGATGTTGATTATATTAAACATGTTTTAATCAAAAATGCGCATAAATATTATAATTACCCACCAGGTTCGGCGGAACATATAATTAAGACTGTTTACGAAAGCGAATATAAAGACATAAAATCAACAAAAATCCTTGAATCATGGAAAAATAATAGCCCCACTGCCAGTTATTCTCAAATACAATAATAATTCGTACAATGAAGGTCATCATATTTCGCTGGGTATCATCAATATAACATCAACTATCGCAGTCAATCTTGTTTGTGACGTCATCGACAGTAGTTATCAAGTTGACCTCAAAAAATTCAACCAAGCCCAACAGGGATACATTCTATATTCATTTACACCTCAAGTACCCCCAAGGTATTTGACTGTATTAGAACCAATCAACGTTGTTTATTTAAAATGTCATAATCCACGTTTATCGCGGATATATTTTAAACTTACTGACCAACATGGACACCTTTTGGATTTAAGATCAGATACACTTAATATAAATCTGTATGTGTGTTCGTAGAACGTGATCGTAGATCTCACGTTTGTAGAACGTGATTGTAGAAACACCAAGCAAAAAAAAATCTGTCAAATAAATATTTTTTTTTTATTATGGTCACACCACAGTTACGGTGACACCTTTGGTTTAGTTGTCACTACAGTCATTTTCACTTGTGTCATAGAGTAACACTTGTTGCTGTCCTTCGTCATCGACATAATCTCTCTCAGTTGTTTTATACCAGCATGTACAAGTCTTTTTGTTTTGTATTCGTGAGATAATTGTGATCTGATTTTTTTCGATTGAACTTGAAAAGTGACAAATATTTTCACCTGTGCATCCGTAGCTGCTGCTAAAGTTTGTATCATTGCTTGTTGAATCAACTTTATGAATCTGTAATTGGAGGGTAGTGTATATTTATTTTCGGATTTTCGAAATTGTAATAATTCAAAATCATGCATAATTTTTTCAGGATCAAGTTCATCAGAAATTTTATACCGTCATGTTGTAATTGCTTAATAGCAACAATAACAGCATTAATATTTTCATGATTCATTATATAATAAATATTTGTTTAATATAAAAATATTTTTTTAAAATAAAAGTAAAAATATAAATACATATACCATAACGTTTTGGACACGACTGCAGGAAAATATTATTATAAATCAGGATAACTTTAATGGAGAAAGCGTTTGCTTGATGGAGTTATCTCCTCTTCATTGTGTATACCAAAATTTGATCTTTTGTTCGAATTTCTTCGAAAATGCCAACATTCTTGAATTATTTGCAACAGAATGTATTGAATCACAGTAAATATCATAATATTTGCCAGCAGCATATGTCGAAGGAAATATTATTTCTTCACCTGTCTCTGTATTTATGGATATAACAGACCTCCGAGTCTTACAATTAATGCCAGTATTTCCTAATCCACAATTCTGTCTTTGTGTAACAACTTGAAGGTTACATAAAGAATTATTTTGCCTATTTCCATCAATATGATTGATAACAAGTCCATTTTCGATCAGTCCATGAAAACATTCAAACACAAATGTATGGGAGTAATAACTTTTATTTCCCTTTGTATTAAACATGAGATACCCATTATAAGTAACAGAACCAACTGGTTATTTTAATCGACAGTTTCTGATTACACCATCTCTGGATGCTTCATATTTCTTGACAATGGGATGCTACACAAATTCATGTTGCTCCATTTGTATACTAATATTATTTGTCTAAATTGTTATTTTGAAAATCTGGCGAGATAGTCTTCGGCGGTTTTTATGGGAGATATCATGGTGTTTTTCTTATCATGATATCATTTCAGTTCTCTGTATCTTTTACCACCGCATTGTACACATAACCGTATTTCTCCTCTGACTCCAACACCGCACCACAAACACGGTTTTGGTCCTACACTTCCACGTCTGAAGCTTTGTATGTGGTAGCCACAGAATTCATTTATGCAGGATTTATTACAACGAGATGAAAATCCAATCATCTGCCTGTTACACTTATTGTTTGCTTGAATCATTATATATATAATTAAAGTTTAATTAAACATATATATTTGCCTTAATTATAACATGGAGGAGTTTGAGAGATTATCTTATTAACCTTCTAGAGCCAGATTTGATCTTGACGGATTGTCAAAACCTAAATTTAATTTTTCGATGCAAGATCTAGCTTTGATGAATAGCGATATAACTGATAGTATCCGTGAAGCTAATAAAGAATTTCGCAACGATAGTGCGGCTCATGTGTGGTCAACATTCAGGATAATGAATACCATTGATACTAGAATGAATGATGAACGAGGAACAAATATTATCAACTACCTTGATATTCATCAAGGGAATCAGCGATATATTATTAGAATAAAATTTATCGTGAAGACAGACGACGACATTTGGATTATCCGTGACAAACGTGACCCTGTATGACTTCATACTGGAAATAGCGTTGTCACGATAAATAAAAATTCCAAACCAGGTATGCTGACTGGCATTGATAAACTGTATTATGAACGAGCGTATCCTGTGACTGCAGTTGTTTATGCGTTATATCCAATAAATAATAAACCTAACGTTGCAGATCTCAAACCAATGAAATTTTCCCGCTTAAATTGCATAGCTGAGCGAGTTATAGAACATTTCTCACAAGCAATATGCGGAAATGGTTTAATGGATCTGCGACGTAAAAAAATAAATACATGGGCAGAAACAGTTAAAGATACCGAGCATCTATCAGCGATGTTGCTAAATTAGAAAAAAAAAATTAAAATTCCCAATAACAGTAAAAACATTAACCGGAGAAATTTTGTATAAGTCGAAATATATATCAACAGGATCTCCAATAACAATTACTGATCATAACGCACACGCATGGACATCCGCGGTAACAATATTTCCATGAGACAGAACAGTTAAATTCTACCGCGGTAACATATTCGACGCTATCAACGATATCAGTAAGAGTGACCCTGTGTCTGTGTGGCTATTTCGAAGTTCCAATGATGAAAATTATGATCAGTTTGTAAGGCCTAGTGGAGAAATTTATCGTACAGAAACCCTCCATGCGGAAATGAGCAAGCTTGCGTTGAAATACTCTAATGATATCGAGCAATTAATCAGTAATTGTTTTACCATTCCACCAGTTGCTGCTCACATCGCTCAGGAGAAAAATGCATGGAAACCGACCCGACTGGAGTTTCTTGAAGATATCCAGCACAGTTGTGTTGAATACAGTCACGGTGGATTATGGAATACCGAATACGATTACGGTGATGTTATATCGGTTGATATGGTAGTGTGTTATCCTGGAAGTTTTCTTGGATACGGAGAGTGTTCTGGATACTTTAAGCGATTTGGACATCCCACACACATGATGCCCAGAGTTGCGATACACGGGATATTACCAAATTTTAATCTGACTAGATTTGCTTGTATAGAGTTATTCGAGTTTGCGAAAAATCTGCATCCGATTGTTTATGTTTGGTTTGGAAGACATTTCTCAGAAAAATATTCGGCTCCAATAGTACTATTACAATATATGCTTGATAATGGAATTTTAATATCATTGAAAGTAAATGAAGCAATTATATCATATCATTCACAAAAACAAATTTGGTTGCCACAACCAGATGAGTTTGATGTAGAAAGTGATGTCAGGGGAAAATTTCCTGACCTTCCCGAAGAAGAAATAAATAAAATTATTAATAACATATCTAAATTCAGAAAAGAAAATAATGAGAAAGCAGCTAAAGATCTTGGTAGAAAAATAATTGGTAAATTTACTCAAGGAGGATCATATGATCATAAACGAACGTGTACAAGATTAATTATGGACGATACCGAACTCGATTTTATAACTGCTGATACAACAAACAAAAACATTTATAAGTCAGACTGATGCTCATTTATCAGACGGGACTAAATTAGGTACAATTGTGAGCTATACTGAAGATGAAGCACCGCAGTTTACTCATTTAAGATCTTCGATGCTTGCGTATGTTTTGATAAATTTGCTGTCGATGATAAACAGATTCCCTCGTTACGCGGTCAGAGTTGCCACGGATTCATTTTATATAAATAAAGCGTATAAGGATTTGTTAAAACCGCTACTTGGTACTAGTGAACGGGGATCATGGAGAATAAAACAAGAAAATATACTTGACTATTCCGAATCTGCAGACGTTGAAATCAAAGAAATATATTACAGCAATGACAATCAAATATTAAAATCTGTATATGATCGTGTGGCCAGACATAAAACCGTTTATCTCAATGGACCTGGAGGTTCTGGAAAAACAACACGCGTGATTGAATTATTTCGGCAGAGTTCAGATATGATTGTGCTGACACCTATACACAGACTAGCCAGAGAAATAAATGAACGAGGAGTAAAATCTCAAACTTATCATGGTTTTCTCAGACAGTGCGGAGACGCATGGACACCTGAGTGAATGGGTGAAAAATATATACCCTGGATTATCATCTGGGATGAAATTTGTACTGTGTCATTAGAAACATTAAAAATGTTTCTTGATTGGTTACTGACAGCGAATACTGCTGTGACAATGTGCGGTGATCATGGTCAACCACCACCTTTGTTGGACAGTCTCCGCACGATTGGTTAAAAACGTTTGCGGATTATTATGAGGAGATAACTGATGATTATAGAGCTATTGATGAATCACTGAAAGAATCTGAAAGATTAATCAGACTACAGCCAGATAAAACACAATGTGAAATAACGTGTGAAGTAATTCCAGAAACCCATATAAATGATTTTTGGAATTTGTGGAAACCTACTGATTTAATAGTTGCGAGTAGAAAAACAGTTTGTGATACACTGCAAGAGAAATTATTTCTGTTACATAAAGAAAAATTTTCAAATCTACCTGTACCATTGTGTTATCGCCCAGCAGATACTCGACTGCAGAATATCGAAGCTCAAATTCCAGGACCCTTGACAGAGTCAAAGCAGAAACAAAAACTTGTACTTAATGATATTGTTTTGGTTGTTGTTGTTGATGTTGAAAGCGCATTGAGCATGGACAAATCACCGTTGAAAGTAGGATACGCTATAACAATTCACTCATCACAAGGACTAACTATTACTGATACAGATATTTGGATTGTGGATGATCGAATCGAATGGTCAAATTTAGTTTATCTCAGAATATCTCGAGTCAGAAGAATATCTCAGCTGCACAGGGTTGTCATAGACTTCACAGAAAATAATAATCAAACTGCTAGCAATAACGTAATAAGAAAAAATCGACAATCTGACAAAAAAAAAATAACCGTGATTTTGATCTCGACATTGAATTTATCATGACACTGAAACAACAGAATAATCATTGTGCAAGTTGTAACTGTAATATGCTGTGGGAATATTCGAATAATAATCTAAGACAATTACCGTTGATAGAATTAACAGTAGCATTGGTCACACACGTGAAAAATGTGATGCTGACCTGTCTTGAATGTAATCGACGTAGGGGTTCCAGTTTACAAAAGTGAATGCGGTGGTAATTGTGTGTCTTCAGGAATTACTTGTAATTGTTCACATACAAATCCACACTGAGAAGCAGTTGAATCCAGTCTGTAGATTGCAGGTCTACCCGTGGATCTAACCATGCTAGAAATTTTGTGTGTGGTCACAGTCCAGATAGGATCAGTTGCTCTTTTTTTACCCCCTTCAAGTTCACCGGGTTCATATAAATATCTTACAGTTACATTACCTAATACTGGTTGAGAGATAGAATCGCATCGTTGTACAGGTATATGTTTTTTTGTAATCACGATGATGGGTTTCATGGCAGTTAAACGAGTAATTTCATTATTTAACACAGCTATCTCACTTGGTAATCTTGCAACCCATTCACAAGATCTCATGTCTGCCTGAACTATTTCCTTTGCATACTGATATCCAAATAACCACTCAGCAAGTGTTCTATTAAATCGCTCAACTATTGCCTGATCACAATGAATTGCAATGTGTGCTCATCTGATTTTGATGTTATGTTGCTTCATCAACGATGATACTGCACCAAGAAATTCTTTGCCAGGATCAACCTGTAACAGCTGTGGCCACTGTAGACCACCTCAATGATAAATTCGTTCAAACATAGATGCAACTTCAGTTGCTGTTTTAGTTGATAGTGGTTCTGCTTCTTATATCTACTTGCGACGTCAACGACAGTCAACGCGTATTTGTATGTGCGTGATTGATGTCCATGTGTTTTAATGGTATCATGTGGTAAAAACAAAATATCTGCTTGATGAACTTCATTGGGAATGATGACATCAAAATGCGCGTATTGAACTTTTTTAGGTGGACATAGATAGAGTTGCCATATTGCCTGTCGTGCTAACCACACTGCAGCAACAGCACATGAGACCTTTGCTGCTTCAGCAAGTTTACCAATTGCTGCTTTACCCCTCCAATATCCTCTTGGGCTATAATAAACCGATTCCATTATTATGATAATAATCAGCTGATTAATTACCAGCCCCTAGCATTAGTTTGCCTTTCACTGCAGATTTTACTAGAAAACTAGCAAGTTTTTCTCTGAGAGATTTATTCTTTATAGAATTTAATGCATGAATCAATTTCACATCTGCAATATGTCATTGCTGTATATCCTTGCTTTTATATGCAACATCATGAACATGACACACTTGATCAATTGTATTTACTGGATACTCTCCAGGTTTTGGTTGGTCTTGGTTATCGAGTCGGATATCGAGACGAGTTCGAGGACCACAATAATTGTATCCGGGCAATTGTTTTTCTCCTGGGTATTTAGCCCATGGGGTTCCTGGTAATTTTCCCAACGACGCAGCAATATGACCCGTCTTTGTGCTAAACGAAATAAATTTGTATTTTTTTGTACCACATTTTTCACACTTACCTGTCAGTGCACGCCCTGTTATTGTTGTTGTTAATCCAGTGGTGGGGGTGGTTGCCCTGCATCGAACACAATATAAATTCATATTATTAATTATTATGGATATAATTGACTTCTCAGCGACACGAAAACAAGAACCAGTCAAGCATCATCCAGCATTGCCAAATTCTATCAGAATGATAATAATCGGACCATCTGGGTCTGGTAAGACGCAACTGTTACTTAATCTGATAATGAGATGGCTCAAGTGGGATAAATTATATTTAGTAGCGCCATCCGTATATGATCAACGATGTTATGAAGTACTTAAGGATTTTAATGAAAATGCAAAGTTCCTTGACATAAGTCAAGGGGACGAGGACGGCGACAGTGACGGAGTCACCATTATTGATTTTATCACTGATATCAATGATGCCCCATCTGTAGATGACCTAGATGGACGTATTAATAATCTCGTAGTATACAACGATGTGATGCTGGACAAACAATCAAAGCCTGCCCGGATATTTTCCAGAGGCAGACATAAAAATACTGACGTGATTTATGTTACTCAGAGATATAAGCAAATACCTAAAGTGATCAGACAACTGCAATATGCTGGTTGTGTTTAACGGAGTAGATAAACATACGTTACGAAATATTCATCAAACTTTGTGTTCAGGAGATATGGACATGATCAAATTAAAAAATTTCTTTTCAAAAACACAAGCTACCCCACATGGATTTATCACAATAAATTTACATGATCCTAGGTCGAGGTATCGTATAGGTCTTGATAAAATTTTTGGTCCTTGATGCTATCAGCGTAGTAGCAGAGTGTGAAAACGACCACACTTAACTCAGAAACATTTTAGATAAGTGATGTTCCACCCACCCCCCAATTCTAAATTTACAACACAAACAGCAAATGATGGTTCAAAGCACATAAAAATTATAGATAAATTTGCTAGACTGCAGAAAAATGGTAATATCATGAAAGAAATAACTCTGTCAGGTAAATGACAGAGTAATTAAGCAGCTATTTCCCTTGTATTGTGTAATCTATGTCATAGTCCTGAAAAAACGGTGTCATCGCATTTGTTTGTTCTCGAGACTGCAGTATATTTTAATCAAGGCAAAAATGTGTAAGATTGTTGTAGATTTTGCGATTTATTTTATATTTTATTCAGAATCTGTTGAGTATATACTAATCACGCATAGGAATTTCCTGCTAGGTAACTATATGATTATTTTTTAACTGTATATTTGTAACTGAAGTTCGTGGTGTAGTGGTTAGCGTGGCTGACTCTCATACTCGAGGTCTTGAGTTCAATTCCCATGACTGACATTGTCGATGGAGGCAATTAAGATGCCAGTTTTCTTAATAATTGGGGATGCCAGCAGCCCCAAGAGATTTCACGTACCCCCTCACCACATCGAACAATGTGGTGCTGGCGCTCCTAAAATAAACAGCAGGGTGATGTGAGCTCGTAACATCGTGACCTCACTGAAGGGTACCCCACACAAGGACATTCAGAAAGAATGTTCGCCGGATGAAAAAGCCTCATGGGGTGCCTGTGGGTCATAAGAGAGACCTTAACCAATGAAGAGTGCCACACTGATCAAAGAATCAATGATAGGACTCTTAGGACTTCATGGTAAAGGCTTTACTGGCAATGAAGGGACCTGTGGAATGGTAGACCGATCGTCACCGCTGCTGTTTAATTTTATTCAGAAATATTTTTATATTTAATTTTGCTTTTACTTTTTATTCTGAAGTATATAGCAGCAGAGAGGCTGAGACCAAGATTGTGTGGCAAACTCAGAAAAATAATTCATTTATTATTAATTATTTGTCGACGCTTTTGAACACCTTTTTTTTTGTAAAAGACCTTGTTTTTGACATTTCGGCCTTTTTCAATCCTTGGCCTGTTCAGCCTCTATTGTGTGGCCAAGTCAGAAAAATAATTCATTTACATTTATTTGTCGACGCTTTTCGACGTTTTTTTTTTTGTTTGTAAAAGACCTTGTTTTTGACATTTCGGCCTTTTTCAATCCTTGGTCTGTTCAGCCTCTCTGCTGCTGCATCCTGTCTGCTAAAATGTATCTATGTGGCTTTGCCTAATACAATTACAATCACTTGAACTTTTTTGACAGCTCACACATTACTCACTTGGTAGAAAGGAATGAAATAAACAGAATTTTCATGACAGAGTAAAGCCTGCATACAGAGGGCTCCACCAATGGAAGTTTCATGGGTCCAAACATGACAAGTATGCATACTTTTATGCAGTGTTTGGTTCTTAAGAACCCTGTATATACATATATAATGCATATACTGCATTAGGACCTTTTAATATTCACTGAGAAAATATGAAAGGCCATTGTTACCTTGTCGATCATATGATCACAGCAGTGCTGTTAAGTGTGTGATCTTGATCCAAAGTCACAAGGTTGAGTGAGCATGTAACATAATTGTCTTTGCTACATATATTTACAAGTATGAAGAAAATCTCTCTGGGGATTTAGGAATATAAGCAAATAAAGAAACTTTTAACTGAAACATTAATACAAATTATCTATCACTCCAAGGTCAAAGGTGCAAGCAAACATTTTTGCAGAATGAATTGTCCTAGTTTTGTAATGAGTAATTCTGAGTATGAAGAAATTTATCAAAGAGTTGAGGAACTAATATAACCAAATGTTACAACTTTAAACAAAACCTAAATGTCATAATTTAACTTTGGCTGAACTTGTTTTACATTTTATTGCATGTAAAAATTAAAAATTACTTATCGATAAACCATGTGTGGTTGGTTTCTTATTAATAATCATTGCTACCTTAGAAACTTGCACATTATTATTATGGAACTATCAAAAGAAAAAGATAATTTGCTTGTTACAGTTGAATAATGGATATGTTTGAAGTGGAAAATATTTTTCTGCACAATTAAACAAACACTGCTGAACATAAACTATAAACAGATGACATTAATGTTAGACATCTGCTACTTATATCTGTTATATACTTGATGCAGCCAAGACTTAGACCATAAAAGAAAAAGATAATTTGCTTGTTACACTTGAATAATGGATATATTTCATCTCAAAATAAAAAACACACATTTTAACTCGTGGCTAATTCATTCATCAAAATAATGAATTTTGATCCACTTGATTTAATGTATCTGCTATTCACTTGGAACAAGCAAATATTCCTAATAGTGCCTGCTTTATCTCCCAAGGTGGCTAAAATTACATATCACCAAATGCTGTGCAATATGTATGCAGTCATTTTGTGTGCATATGTCCAACATTTGACCGATTGTTGTTGTTGTTGTTGTTGTAGGGTTTAACACCATTTTTCAGCACAAGATAGGCTATACATGATGGCCGGTATAACTGGTGGAGGAAGAATCCTGGAAAACCCCGGGAAGAACTACTGGTCCACGAGAAACTACTAGCAAGCTTTCTCACATACCCATGTTAGCCAAGCCTGAGACTCAAACCCATGCAGACAGAGGTAAGATGGCAGTGATACAGAAAGGTGAGCACTTTTGACCACTCTGCCACTCTGGGCCCCCAACATCTGATTGAAGAATGTTTATTATAGCTGTAAACATTTATTTATATCCCCAGTTATAACATGGTAGTTGGGTCCATTAATTGTGACCATGCCATATACCTGAACTGCTGTGGGTGGAAACTCCATATATAAATTATAATGTGTTTACTAATAAACACGAATCCTCTTGCTATGAGAAGCAAATCTGGAGTAACATATAATATACAAACCTGAAGAGAGGAAAATACTGGAGTAATTCAAGCATGTGAATTAGGTCAGACTGACCTACTGTTGGCATAGTTTAGTTACTTTCTTTGAAACACATCAATATACCAATTTTCAAAGTGTAGGTTAAATTGGGTTCAAGATACAGAGGGTGTAACATACACATAGCGGAAAATAACAGTCACTCAAGTGTGCAAATTAGGTTAATGTGACCTAGTTTTATATGGCTGTGTTACCATTCCTGAGATGCCTCCAGTCATCAAATCTTATAAGAGTCTGCACAAAACATCTAAAATATTGAGTGTGTAACAAATAAATAGCTGAAAATAAGGACACAACAATGAAGTTTTTTTTAATGGTAGGATTGCTCACTCTGATATGCAGTAATTGTAATTTTCATTAGTGTTGGTGAAACAGGATCAAAGATATTGAGGCTGAAGTGAACAAATAGCTAAAATAAAAAAGTCATGCATATGAATATATGGCCACACTGATCTTATGGTTAAGTTACTTTCTTTTCTTTGAGATGCAGTCATGTATCAATTTTCATCAGTACTGGTGAAATATGTTCGAAGATACAGTGTAATAAAAAGAATGCTGAAACTTCAAAAGTCATTTATGCATGAAAACTGAATGACACTGACCTAGTACTGATATCTTTGAGTTACTGTTATCACTATATATCAAATAAAAACTTTCATTAGTTTATGTTAAATAGGGTGTAAGATATAAAGCGTGTGACAAATGAACAGCTGAAATTACAAAGGTCACTCATGCCTGAAAATTAGGTTACAATGACTTAGCTTTTGTTCAGTTACTTTTGTAAACATGTAACTATACAGTACCAATTTTCATGTGTAGGTGAAATAGAGTTCAAAATTTTCAGGGTGTAATGAAAAACCTGATCCAACTGTAAAAGTCACTCAAGTGTACAATTTATTTCACAATGACCGGTATTAGTATGGCTGAGTTAATTTTCTTCAAGCTGTATTTACATACTAACTGGTATTCTCATGAGTGTAGGGAAAAAAGGGTCCAAGATTTTAAGGGTATAATCAACAAACTCAATCTCTTAATCATGCAACTTGTGTCAAAGGAACCTAATTTTGTTGTTATTTTGTCAAAGATGCATCCACATATTAATCTTCATAAGTGTAGGTGGAACAGGATCTTGATTTATTGAGGGGATATCACAATACTGAGAGCTGACTGACTGAACAAACTAATGAACACCTGAATAGGCACTCTACAGCTATATATTTTGCACCTGGGTTAGAATTAAAAGAATTTTCCAGAATTTCCTCATTAGTTATACTGGCTATATAGAAAGACCTTGTACCTCTTAGGTATTGTTAAAAGAACTTTTAATTCCCTTTATTTTAGTTTATGATTGATGCATGTAATTTGGGTTCAGAGTGTACAGGTTGGCCTTACTTTAGATGTGCATCTATTAAAAAACTGCTAGCTCTGCTTGATCAGTTTCACTTCCTGGACTTCAGAGGTAAATTGTAAAAAAAGAAGAGTTGATAACATTTTTGCATTTTATATATTTTGTAATTCATTCATTGCACTTTCAGAAGCTGATATTGTCTAGTCAGACAAAATTCACTTTCCTTATTTTAATAACTGATAAAGATAGCGCTTTAAACTAATTCAGGCTGATATTTCGAGCACATAGGAAGAGCCATTTTGGTTAGCTGTGTGCTTAGATCATCTACATTTTCCAAAGAAATGTTGGCCACAGTACATGAAAGTAACAGTGGTATGCCAATATTCTCACCATTGTGTATGGTGCAAATGCAAACAACTTCACCTTACACCTGTCATTCTTAGAAGTTCGTATTATCTGTAGAGCACCCCTTGAATAAACATGCCTCTAACAGTAACTGAGAAAATGACAATCAGCAGTCAAAAGGATAATAATACACATGTAATGTTAGCCCCAATGACCACTGAATTAAGGATTTTGCCACTCCATGAGCAAGGCTGTACTTAAAACTTTAAGTGGTATAAGGAGAAAGAGGAAGTACAATTCTGTATCTACACTTTACATATAATGAAAGGAATTACCACTAGCTACATGTACTAGCAGTAAAGCTGCCTGTTTCATGTGTTTCTGTCCTTTGTTCCCTCATCCAATTCTGGCAGCCCACCTCCACTCAGGTTCATGTATGGAAAAAATTTTAGATTTATAAATTATCCTCATTTTTATCTTAGGGTGGGTGTTATACCCATGATATCTCATGTGGCAAAATATCTCGCAAGAATTTTGGACCATTAAGATTAATTTCTCACAAAATAAGAGATGTTATACTGATATTTCTTCTGTATGATATTCTGAAGCAAAGCCCAAACCTTGCAAGAGTTTATATAATGTGTGTGTGTGTGTGTGTGAATTCATTATTGGTGTCAGACATAATAGCGTGCCATTGTAAGGTATTATATAAGGCAAAATTGAACTTGAAAGACAGTATGTTTGGATTTTGTATCAAATTGACATGAATGACAATGATTTCAAATTTACTTAAATGTTATACAATATTGTGTCAAATCTCACAATTACATGTATTCGCCTTAAAGCAGTCCAATTTTTATTAATTGAGTTGGCTGAGTACATAAAGTGGTCACTTCAAGTGAAGGGCTCCAGGCAGCCAAGTGGTCTGAGGTGCTTGCCTCACAGGTCACCCACAGCTCAACTCTGTGTACATGGTTTGAGTTAAGCTTGGCCAATATGGGTATGTGTGAAACCTTGCCTGTAGCTTCCCATATGGTTCTCCCTGAGGTTCTTCCTCCCAGGTTCTTCCTCCACCAAATATGCTGGATGTCATGAATAGCCTATCATGTACTGAAAATGGCATCAAATCAAACCTCACACTCAGTGACATGACCATTTTATGAATTAAGATTAATGTGATCAATTTTAATTGAAATTAAGTGCTGCACTATTTTCCACTATCTTGAACTTTGATAAGAAATTTAGCCCCAGTTTAGGCAAGACATCAAGTGGACTAAATAATCTCTTATTAATCAATCATTATTCAATTACCAGAAATTAATGATTTAACTTGAAATTTTAATAATGGCCGCCATGTACAGCCTATCATGTGCTGAAAAATGGCGTTAAGCAACACAACAACAACAACAACAACATCAAAACATGTGGGCATAATGTGATTCCATACCTGGTTAAGTTTTGTGTTAAAGGTAAAAAACTATTTTCAACAAACACTTGATTTCCTCGCACCTAACATACCTGAAGGTCTAACAGCGTGCGCTAAATATTGTAGCACTTGAGTTTACATTACTTACTATCACTCATGATGCTGGTAGTAACGATAAAGTGTAAATATTTTTCATGCAAATCCATATTTAGTAAATTTACAGTTCCTGTCAAACCTGTTTAAAAAATTACCTCTATTAAGCAGTATGCTTCCTTAAACAAATAACATTCAAGGCCATTTATAGTAAACTATAATAGAAATAAGCCACCATTAAATAGCCACCTATCTTAAAGGACCAACAAGATATAATCACAAATATTTTAATTAAAATCCTATGTTGATATGACCATCCTTTTGATAGGAGTAGCAATAATTGTCTAGATGGCCACCATGGCAGCCATACAGGATATCTGATTGTGACCATTTTAATTTTCATTTAGCACTAAGTATTCTTTTAGTGAAAACTGTATTTATTAAGTGTAACATTTTCATTTAGGACCAACTAGAACTTGGGATGAATGTGTTTGTAATGTTTTGTGGCCATCCTCCAAGTAATTTTGGAGTAGTAGCCATAACAAAATTCTGCTAATGGATGACAGATGATGCATCAAAGGCCATCACATAAGCTCTTCTGGTCTATAACCAAAGGACATAATAAACAAGCTCCAATATCAACAGGCCTTGTTTTAGAGCTGCAGTTACTTGCACAGTGCATCAGCTTCTATAAATGTTGATGAAACCACAATTAAATCTGCAGCACTTGAATAAAGAAAAGTGTAGATAAAGATTTATGTAAACGACACCAGGAACTGAGGGGTAAACACTTCTTTCCTACTTGACCTAGTTTGAACTGCTGCATTCTCACTGAGCCAGTATGTACTGGGTACCTTGTACTTTCAGTGTCAAAGTTATTCCAGAGTGTCCTAAGAGCCTAAACTGTTTCTCAACTTAATATACTTGTGATTTCACAATTTCACTTTAATTGGATACCAAGAAATTGTGTGTGTGTGTGTGTGTGTGTGTGTGTGTGTGTGTGTGTGTGTGTGTGTGTGTGTGTGTGTGTGTTGGGGGTGGGGGTACACAATTGTTGCAATATAATTTCTGACATTTTGTAACAATGTCCTTCATTTCATTACATGAACAAACTGTCCATCCAGTGAAGACCGCTATGGTGGCCTAAATGGTTAGAGCATCTGCCTCAGATGAGGGAGGTCGCAGGCTTGAACCCCAACCGAGTCATACCAAAGACATAAAAATGGTACTAGCAGCTACCTCACTTGGCACTCAGCATTAAGAGTTTCGTGTTAGGGTTGGTCGGCCTGGTGTCAGGATAGTGTGACTGAGTGGGATCTTGTGCTACATGTCTGCAGCACTATGCCCAAGTGATAGACATTACTACAAACTGCCACAATGCAGACATTGTAGCGACATGACTGAAATTTTTTTAAAGCTATGTTAAAAATCCAAATAACATTCACATACGTTCCATCGTTGTCCCAATTCTGTTTTAGGAAGGTGCTGCACTCTCTAGGATGCACAAGATCCTATTTTTGGATTGCCCTGTCTCAAATATCCAGGAGGAAGAGAAGGGGAAACTAGTACTCTAATAGTATTTTTCCTATGATAAGTCCACCTTATAAATTTATGTAATGAGAAAGCAGGGGTGGGCTTTTCAACAAGCCAGAGTGTAAACAATGGTTACATAGCTCACCTCTAATTTCAGTCCAGGTCTCCTGAAGCCACTGTAAACATTACATAACAAATACATCTGGACTACAGTGATCCTGGCTCCTTTTATAATCAAAGATTTGAATTGCAATCCATTATCTTTACATTTAAACTTTTAATCATTTTAAAATTTGAAATTTAAACTTTTAACTGGCACTATATATACAGCATTGCACTGACATATTGTGACAGAACCTACAGGTACCTTCCCACACTCACACCTTAGTATGGCAAAAAGATATAAAAAAAACTTTCTTTTCTTTCATATCAAAGCAGAGGTCATGAGTTGATGAAAAAACAGATTAATGGGGGCCCCGAGTGGCCGAGTGGTCTAAAGCGCTCACCTTTACGGATCACTGCCATCTCACCTCTGTTTGTGTGAGTTCAAAGTCTTGGGTTTGGCCAATGTGGGTATGTGAGAAAGCTTGCCAGAAGCTTCTTGTGGGTTGGTGGTTCTTTCTGGGGTTTTCTTGGGTTCTTCCTCCACCATTTATACTGGCCGCCAGGTATAGCCTATCTTGTGCTGAAATATGGCATTAAACCCTACAACAACAACAACTGTTACAACAGATTAATGTTGTCTTGTATTAATGTTTGTAAATCATTATTCTTAAAATCTGAGAGGGCCCTAGGTAGCTCAGTGGTCTAAGGCACTCACTTTTACAGATCACTTACATCTCACCTGTGGGGTGGATATGTGAGAAAGCTTGCCAGTAGGTTCTTCCTGGGTTCAACCTCCACCCAAGTTAAGTCATGTATCATGTGCTGAAAAACATGTTAAACCCACAACAAAACAAAATCTGAGAAACTATCATTGGAGTGACAGCTAGCAGTACATAGTTCATGCATCAATAATTACTTTGATTAATCACAGTTGAGGCCCCACAGAAATATTATGCAGCATGCAATCTACTCACCTAATTCCTATATTCATCAACATGCACCTTAACCAGCTCAAGGTAACATCATAATATATAACCTATAGTCATTAATATGGAAAATTTATCACTGAATAAAGTAGCTCATCCTACTTCAACTGCTCTGGTAAAAAAAAGGCCTTCTGATTAGGCTATGAAATATATAGGTCCTGCATAGACAAATGAATGTGATTATAAACATAAATGCTTAAACCATGTTTTTAAAGCATACATGTAGGTCACAGTGACCTTTGGTCTTAAGGATGTAGTAGCAAGAGATGCATTCAGTTAACAAGTTTCATGACTGGAACACAAAGAGCACCCAAGAAACGAACTTTCAGCACCAAATTTGAAGCAAGTAACCTGCACATGAAAAAGATCTCACTGAGACCTCTTTCAGCAAAGATATGTAGAACTTGTCAAGATGTATCCACTCATCAGGTCTCATGATTCTAGATGTGATACCTACCCACCTACCCACCTACCTAACTACTTACCTAACTACCTACATGCATATATACATACAAATAAAAGATTTTGTTTATTACATTCTTCATACAATGTTTACTCTCTTAGTATGTTTGACTTTAATTTCCTCTTCTAAATTCCTAACTGCTATGCATTCCAAATGTTCCTTTAATTGGTTATAGCATTTGATTTCTGTGGTCTGCCCTAGAAAACTATAATGTTTTTATTGACTAAAGTGCCAAAGCCAGAACAACCATGGAGGTCATTTAAATAGCAAAGCCATAACAACAAAGGAGCTGGGTAACAAAAGTGTGATAAACACATATAATTCATTATCAATAAATAGAAACAGTATACAAAAAATGACAGGTTACAAATGTGTGATATCAACCTCATTCATAATCAGTACTTTAGAATCATGCGTTGCTGGTTCAATGCAATTAAAGCATGAAATGAAATGCTTCTGTTTTGCACACTTTTTGACTGAATAATTTAGAAATATCCTTTTGCTATCATTCCATACTTGTATCCTGAATAATTGAGTACAGACTAAAGTAAATCTCTTTTGTTTTCATTTTGATTTCTGACTGTGTGAAAATGGATAAAAATTTGCTGGTCAGAAAAAGAAAAAAAATGCCTCTTTAGACACAAGGCTACAAAAAATATATGATGAATAGAAGTCAAAGTACCAACATGCTCTAATTCAAAGATACCTCACAAGTCTTGAAGGAAACATTGACCCTGAAGTAATATCCACAATCAATTTATTGTGTGTGGCATGATGTTTCCACATATTATGTTGCAAACTGTTTTGTTATGACTTTGGTCTGGTAAAGAGGATGTTGATTTCATGGATTATCTTAATTCTGATAGTAACACTGTCATGTTTGTGATACCAACAACTTAAGTGTAAATTTATTCTAACATGAGGATATTGTTTGTGAAATTATTGTTCAACTGGAAACAACTGAGTTACTGAACAAAGACAACTTCATATAAAAGGAATTATTATGATTCTCCACCTGGTACATGCACATGCATGTTGACACTTTCATCGAATTGTTAAACACTAACTGGTGTATCATTTTATCAAGACAGTATATACTGATACAAATATATATTGTTTGAAAATGTTACCATTACATGTGAGTTCTGACAGTAATCATACCAGTATAAATTGTTTACTATATATATGTCAAACATCATTGACATGGACAAGTACACAAGTATGCTGAAACCCCCCCAGAAAAATAACGTGATGAATTTGGATATAGCATTTCTTGATTATAATGTTCTATAAATCCCAGTCCCCTGTGAAACATTTAAAAAAAACAAATTATGTGCATTTCCCATCAGCCAAATGTCTCTGTTTCTTATTGCTGACCATAGAATATTTTTCCCCAGTGGAAAAAAAATAAATAAAATGAAAATGTTAAAAAAATCACATGAAATATACTTAATGCTTTGCCTACCCTAATTTTAAAACCAGTGCAATAGGAAACACACATATTTTTGGTGTTGGCCTTGTAAACCATCTTTACAGATAGAATCCCGTGGGTAGGGAACAATGTGTCACTCTCCCCTCCAAATCTTGAAGACCAACACCATTTTAGAATGACAAATGAAAATAATAGTACATAATGCACTAACACTGCTATCAAAAAATGAGATAATCTTGGCTGCTTCAATAGCTGAAACACCATAACTTTGTGGTCTTTCACTGTACTATCACATTTTCTTGAACACTTTCATTATTGTAATAAAAGTTTTATTATGTTCTAAAGTAACTCATGAAAACATTATCTAGTTAAAATGAAATAAGCTCCACCATGGAATTTTTTGTGTCAGATTTTGCTCTCTCTCATTTAAATCAATTCTAAACTCATTATCTGCCAGTATTTATTAAAATAAATACCTATGTTTTATGAATTACAGTTCTTTTGAAACTAGCAAATCATTAATTACAGGACAAACCATATATCTGCATAAATTTAATCACTTTGTTCAACCTCAAAATAAATTAAATCTTCCTCGCAGTAGGGGTGACTAATTTTGAAAAATACATTACATTAATGGTCATCAAACACTTTACACTGTAATTCAGCCAACTATCACAAACTCTGAATGTTTTCATTGTCAGATACATTGTTTTAAAATAGATATTCATTGTCACCTTGCAGTTTTATCACTTTGTATGACTTTGGCCATTGCTAGTGCCAAAAGAGGCATAGGCATCCACTAACAAAAATGAGGCATCCACTAACAAAAAGCTGTAGTTTTCTTGAGTTTTTCCTGATGAAAAATCATGCCCTGGGGGGCACACAGGATCAAGATTTAGGGGCCATGGGACAAAAAAGTGCCAGCTCTCTATGTGCAACACTGTGTGTGTGTGTGTTTTTATGTTTATATGTATCGATGCATGCATGCATGCATGTATGTACGCACGTATGTATGTGTGTGCCCAAAACTCATGAGGGCATGAGTTAAATGCAAAATTTAACCAAAACCAGTAAAAGCTGAAATACTGGTCACAATGAGACTCTTTTGTTGTAAGAGTTGTTGTAACAGAGATACATGTCATCAATTTTGTGTTTCTAGCTTGAACAGTGATGGAGAAATGAACATATAATGATAATGACCTACTGCAATGAGGAAGTAGTGCTTGCCAATGCATCCCAAAGTTTCATTATTCTATATAGGATAGTATGCAAAGAGCATGCCAACAACTTGTGGTCATGAGCTAAATGCAACAATTTCACCTAAACCAGTAAAATTGTTTATGTAATTTAATTATTTGTTTGTTAGTTTTAAATTTTTTTTATTCCATTACAAGCTATTATAAGGTAACTTTGTTTACTGGATTTGACATTTTTCAGAAATTCAGTTCAGTTCTGTTTGACCTGACTGTTATACTAATAGAAACACTGTATTTAGTTTCTGACCTTGATTCAGAAACAGTGGCAGTTCTAGTAAACAACTTTTTTTTTTTAATTCCTTCCCAGAGTAAGAACCATTGTTTTCAGTTAAGGCCATACTGGGAGTACATGATGTTAGGCATGTAAAAAGCTTCTATTTTGTTCTGGAAGGGTGACCATGTGACCCTCATACAGGAATCTGTATTGCATCTTAAATTACTGTATCACTTTTTCTGGATAGAATTTGGGCATTCGGGCTCTAAGCCACTGACACTTAAAGGTGTTTTGTTGTGACCAGTTTGAGTTGAAATTCTATTTCAAGGAATACAAGTGATTCTTTTCCCTGGAAATATAAGTGCTCCTTACAAAATTCTTTGACAAAGACATTCAGTGAAATTTATTTGGAATTCAAAACTGGAGTATTATTTTCTGTGATTCAACAAGGAACTGTTGACACATCTATACTTTGAAGGTTACGACAGACGGCATCGCCCTCCATTTTGAATTTCATCGGGACTCAAACTAAGATTCATTTAGGACTTTTTAAAAATAGGACTTCTATTTTTTAATTCTTGGATTAATTTTGGATTTGATTTGTAAAACTGTAGGTTCTTTTTCTCATTTTTACCTTGTTTTTCGAGGGAAATAAATTATTTGTTACATTTTACAAAGCTTATTGTCTTTACTCTTTTCTTGTTACTTTTTGTAAGAGCCTAAACACGTAACAAGAAAATTGGGTGCTCATGCTTGGGATATATGAATTTTGGCTAAAATATTTCAGAAAACTGATTTTTGAAATTTAAATTCCCCTAGTTTCAGAATTTTTTAAATCCCAAGCATTATTTTTCATTTTAGAAATCTTAAGTGAAATCAACAGGCTATTTTATAATATCATTAAAAGTAGACAATTGTTTTGAATTTTACCTAGGAGTGGTTGGACATTTTGAAAATGGAAGTACAGTTTAAAAAGTTGGAATAGGAGATAAGACAGGTTCAGTTCAGAAAGAAAAAATACAAATGGAAAGAGAAAAGGAAGTAAGTCAAATGCAATTTGAGAAAGAAAAAAGCAGATAGGCTAATGCAAATGCAAATGCAACGAGAAAAGGAAGAAAGGGAATTTCAGATTAGGTTAAAAGAATAAGAGCTGGCAAAGGAAAAACAATCCCCTACTTTTGATGTTTTAAAAAATATCAAGTTAGTACCCCCTTTTCTGGAAAAAGAAGTAGACAAATATTTTCCTCATTTTGAAAAAATTGCTGAAAGTTTTGAAGTGGCCAACGGAGCACTGGACTCTATTATTACAATGTGTACTTACTGGTAAAGCTAGTGATATTTATAATTCAATGTCACTACAACAAAGTGCTGACTATGATGTGGTTAAGGACTATATCTTCAAGGGTTATGAGTTAGTCCCTGAGGCTTATCAACAAGGTTTTAGGAATTCTAGAAAATCAACTGACCAGACCTATGTCAAATTGGCATAGGATAAAGCATGACAATTTGATAGGTGGTGCTCATCTAGAAAGGTCAATAAAGATTATGAAAGTCTCAGACAACTCATATTACTTGACGAGTTCAAGAACTGTGTCCATAGTAACATTAGGATTTATCTTGATAAGCATAAGGTCGAAACCTTGGAAAATGCTGCTCGTGCCACTGACGAGCATTCCTTAGCTCATAAAGTTCCTGTTGTAGGCAAGTCTTCCACTCAGCAGTCTTCTGGTAAAAAGGTATTTCAGCCTAATACAAGCCCTTCTAAATTTCAATCTGGCACAACTTTTAAAAATCAAGCTTCTGATAAGCTTGATCAAAAATCCTTGTCTCTTCCTATGTGTGCCTATTGCAAGAATAAAGGACGCGTTATTTCTGATTGCTACAAATTGAAAAAAAAAGCATCAGAATCAAGACAGACCTATTCCAAATGCTCTTATTTCTAAGAGGTCAAGGTCACGGTCATGTATTGAAAGCAATACATTTGTTGGGTCTAATAAACCCCAGTCTGATTTTATTACAGAGAATTATGAACCATTCATGTTGAAGGGTTCTATATCACTCTTGGGTGATTCAACCAAACCCATCCCTATTAAAATTTTAAGGGATATGGGAATTTCTCAGAGTCTTTTATTATCAGGTATTTTGCCTTTTTCTCAGAAGTCTTCTTTTAATGAGAGTGTTCTCATTCAGAGAGTTGAGTGCAGCTTTGTTAATGTTCCTCTCCATTCTGTAAATCTGTCATCAGACTTAGTCTCAGGACCTGTGACAGTCGTTGTAGTGTTTTCTTTACCCGTTGAGGGCATACATTTGTTACTAGGCAATGACCTAGCTGGAGACAAGGTTGTGGTTAATCCACTTGTAACTGACAAGCCTTCTTTGGATCAGAAAGTTGATCCTATTGAAAAAGAATTCCCTGATTTATACCCAGCTTGTGCAGTTACTCGAGCTATGGCAAAGAAAGCTCTTGTTAATGATTTCGATAAAGAAAGTATCCCTTTAGCAGACACATGTATTGGTCAGGCTTTTGATGAGGCCACTTTCACTCCTTGTTTGGATCAATCAAAAGGTATTGATCACAGTGATCCTCTTTTAACAACTCATTCTCTTTATTCTAATCAGGGTGACAAACGACATCCACTTGTCATCGAACAGGATAAAGATCCTGAGACCTCCTGTTTGTTTCAGAGGGCCATTAGTGATACGGAAGCCACTGAAGTACCTGTCTGGTATTTCATTAAAAATGGAATTCTTATGAGAAAATGGAGACCTCTCAAGGTACCTGCTGGTGACGAGTGGTCAGTGAACTGTCAAATTGTACTTCCAAAATCTTACAGACAGGAAATTCTTAGTCTGGCCCAAGAAACTCCTTTGGCTGGTCATTTAGGGATTAATAAGACTTATCACAGGATTTTGAATCACTTCTATTGGCCAAAAATTTAAAGTGATGTTTGTCAATACTACAGATCTTGTTACACCTGTCAAATGGTAGGAAAACCCAATCAGAAGATACCTAAGGCTCATCTGCAATCTATTCCTGCATTTGACGAACCATTTAGTAGAATAATGGTAGACTGTGTCGGTCCCTTACCTAAGACCAAGTCAGGTAACCAATACTTGTTGACCATTATGTGTGCATCAACAAGATTCCCTGAGGCAATTCCTTTGAGGAATATTAAAAACTAAAACAATATAAAAGCTTTGATAAAGTTTTTTTTACTCAATTTGGTCTCCCAGATCTGTCCAATCTGATCAAGGGTCAAATTTTATGTCTGGAATTTTCCAGCATGTTATGTATGAATTAGGCACTCAACAATTCAAATCTTCTGCCTATCACCCTGAGAGCCAAGGGGCTTTAGAAAGATTTCAGCAAACTTTGAAAGATATGATTCGGTCATATTGTTTTGATATGGGTAAAGATTGGGATGAAGGCATTCATTTACTATTGTTTGCTGTTCAGGAATCAGTTCAAGAATCTTTAGGATTCAGTCCCTTCGAACTAGTTTTTGGATAAACTGTGCGTGGGCCATTGAAGTTGATAAAAGAGAAACTTCTTTCTAATGAAGATACTGAAATAAATCTTATTATGTTTCCAATTTTAAGTATAAGTTGTCAAAGGCTTGTGAGGTTACAAGAACTAATCTGCACTCTACTCAGTCAAAAATGAAATTAAGGTATGATAAAAATACAAAGGAAAGGAGTTTTCAGCCCAGTGATAGAGTTCTGGCTCTCTTGCCCATACCATAAAATCCTCTTCAGGCCAAGTATTATGGTCCTTACACAGTTGAAAAGAAAGTAAATGATTTGAATTATATCATAAATACTCCTTGGAGGTGAAAGCAAAAGCAACTTTGCCACATAAATATGTTAAAGGAGTATGTTGAGAGAGATTGCCAGTTTAATCATGCAATTAATTTAGTTGTACCTGTCCTACTCAGTGAGAATTTAAGCAAAGGAATGCAATCGGACTCGGTTGATTTTGGAGTAAAAAATTTTCGGAATTCAGAAATAATCTGGACTAGAAACTTTCACATTTGCAACAACAAGAATGGAATGAACTTAAACAGCTATTTAATATGCGCACTTATTTCCAGATGTTCCTACAAGAACAAACAAAATCTATCATGACGTTAAAATTGTAAATTCCACACCTGTCAAACAACACCCATACAGGATGAACCCTCTCAAACAGGAATGCTTGAAAAAGGAAATTCAGTATTTGCTGGAGAATGATTTCATAGAGCCAAGTAAAAGTGACTCGAGTTCACCATGTATGCTTGTTCCAAAACCAGATAATAATTTCCACATGTGCACTGATTATGGAAGAGTGAACAGTGTGACTAAAGCAGATTCATTTCCAGTACCCAGAATCTGTGACTGCATTGGTATACATCTTGTTCATGAAATTGCTGGACTTAATCTCAAAACATTTCCACAAATAAAGGGAAGATGGGGATGGGTGGTAAATGGGGGGGGGGGAAGAGGTTGCAAGAACAGCTTGGATTATGACCAGCACTCATATATAATTAAGTACCTAATATAAATCTTTGTCCTGATATAAAAATTGAATGTAAAGAGCCATCACTGACACCCCCATGTGCCTGAGAATGTGGTATAGGTCAAGTACTTTCCTACATACTAGTATTGTACAATGTTATTGAGGTAACCTTATTAATATTGGATGCATCCCTGGAATGCCAATCCAGCTGAGAAGGTCTTAGACCTTTTAAAATATTTTGGTCAATAAAGAAACATGTTGACCTTATATTTTAACGATTTTCCTCTTTCTTGCCTTTCAGTGGCGTATTAAGATTAAATGTCACCCAGGGTAATGATCATGGCCTAAAGGGGTTTTGGTGCCCCAAGACCTCTGGCACTTGGACAACCACCCTGTCTGGCCCCCCAATAATTTTGGTGGAGATTTTGCAACAATTTTAATTTTAATCTTGTGTCTCATGCTGGATAGTTTGTTTGTAGGGCTTATGCTTTTGGGGATTTTAGCAAGGTGTTGAACTGTGCCAATTTTGCTACCCTGATTTTTCTGGGCACTATACAGCCTGTATTTCCCATTTAACCCTATACATAAATAGAAATGTACATAACACCACTGATAATCATATACAGAAACATACTTCTTGGTGAGACATGTAGTATATAAGTATGTCATAGTTCAATCCATAAATGTCATTACAAAATTAATCTTGGTGTATGTTATCATAAAGTTTAGATTCCCTTCAGGATACAGAGGAATCGTGCTATAATGTGATAGTTGGAGTCCATAACTGCTGACCATGTTATGTACCAATTTAATTTAAGATCAACTAAACTAAAATACTTGTGCTAAATAACATTTACATTACAGATGAAAGTCCGATGGGCCAACAGTCTTTCTGGTCTATGATTAGTAGAGCTAAAATTTGGGAACCATGAAACAACCATGTTATATCTCATATTATAATGAAGGTCACTACAGCAGCATTCCCCGGTATCTGTGAATATCAACTGACCTAATGACTTTGACTAAATTTAAGACTTTTGTGAGGCCAAATAAATATCAGGCTGGCAGCTAATCTTTTTTTAATAAATTAGGAACTTGGCACATTTATTTCATTTTTCCTCACTTCACTATATTTTGTATAGTGAATGAAAATTTAAGTCTTTCAACAAAACTTCAATCTAGCCCACTGGCCTTGCATAATAATGATAATGTCAATAAAGTATGATTAAAGCAAAACCTGGCAATATGCACAGCTGGTCTAAAACAACATTTAACAATACAACATGCCTGGAAGCCATATACTTGCAATTTTCAGGATAAAAGATTTTGTTTGATATGTATCAATAGTATGATCTGAAGTCCTTCAGTTTCTGCAGTTTTAACATTACTTCCTATCTGGCAGCCAAAACTTAACAATTATCTGGGCACACTTGTAACCTTAAAAAAGATTCTTTTTACATGCATCAACAGTTGCTGGCTTTAAGTCCACAAGATTATGAAAGTTGATTTCAGACACTGGATAGCAATATTTAATTGTGTACTTATTTCTCAAAGAGCATTTATATCACCTTTTTTGACACTTGCCCATAAAAAAGCCTTTTTAAGGAGAAGACTACACTGCAATTTAATACCCATGAGGTAAAGTAAAAAGTTATACTTAACTTACTATCTAATCTGGCCACCTCTCCATCAATGACACACTGCTTTGCATAAGAATCCTCTATTGTGGGATCATAATCTGTTACAAAATAGGACTGCAAAATGAGAAAATATCAAAATTAATTTCTCACCAAATTCCACAAGCAAATGAATAATAAAATAATATCTTTCAATAAAATTGTCCGTGTTTTGCAGAAGCTAAAACCTTGAATATTCTCTTGCAGGGTTGGAAAATAGTGCACACGCAGTCCAAGGGTCTTCAAAAGGCCTGGGTTCCATATGCTGAAATCACTGAACTTGGGTAGCCCAGGGGTTACTTGATGATCTATCTATATTTTCTTCCAAATATAGCAATAAATGATATATTATACACTGAAGAAAGTCTTGGTTATAAAAAAAAAGAGAAGTCTTATGCTTTTAGCTTCATATTAAAGTGCCTTATCTGGCTACTAAACACAAACTAGGCTATCATCTGATTCTGAAATTTTTTGGATACTTGTACTAGAGTTTTCTGAAAGCGCTTCCAGTGCATCCTGACCTTCAAATGCTAGTCTTGGACCATCAATGTTATAAGACTACATTATGTGTACCCTCAATAATTAGCCCTGGCCTCTCTGTTTTCTAACATACCAGTATTATTCTATGGATTTAACGTTTCTGTAACAGGTTATACAAAATAAAATGTGAACAAGAGTCCTTTGAAGGGACTAAGTGAAAAGAATTTCTAGGACTTCAATACAAAACCATTTCTTCCCTTTAACTGCTTAGTACTGAAACCATCACTGCTGTTCTTCAGCAATGACAATATTTTAAAATCAGCTGTGCATTTGGAACATAATGGAAGTCAGATTGGCACCATTTCCATTTGGGACAGAGCAGACATTAGGTCTTTTGGTGAAAACCCCCAAGTCACTATGACCATCCATTCAGGGGGAGTAGTGATAGCAAGATTTTCATGACAGCCACTGTTGCACCCATATTGGGTGTAAGACTGGCACCATTTTCATTCAGGACCAACTAGATATCATAGGTCTGTTGGTGAAAACCCCATTACTGATACATCCATATTGAGGGTCAATTTGCATCATTTTCATTTGGACCAACAGGACACCATAAGAACTCTTTGGAGCTAAACCCAATGTCAAAATTACTTTCCATTTAAAAGGTGTGCTGATAACAAGGTTTCTTAAGAAATAATGGATGTTAGATCAGCACTGTTTAGGACAAGCTAGACATTATAATAAGTTTTGTGGTGAAAACCCCATGATGATATGACTTTTCAATAAGGAAGAGTCACAATAACATGATTTTCAAGATGGCTGCCAATCTCTTTATGTTTTTAAATCAAACAGTGTAGTTAGCAAATAGACCATTTTGTGTGTAGGTGTGATGATTTCAAGTTGGCCATGAGTGGGTATGGGTACATGGATGATTCCAAGTTGGCCTTGAGTGGGTATGGGTACATCAGGGTCATCCCAATGGATGATTCAAAGTTGGCCATGAGTGGGTATGGGTACATCAGGGTCATCCCAATGGATAATTTATAGTTGGCTCTTGTAGGGACCTGAGCTTCCCTGTCCAATATGTGTGAAATTCTCAAAGGATGCACTGTTTCTCTCTGTAATTTGTCCCTTAGACACATCTCATTTTCCTCCAGGTACCTCCCCCTTTCATACTTGGATCAGCCATGGCCAATCTGCAGAATAGCTAAAGGCTAGACTAAAGCAAGCATGAAGTCAGCATGACTAAGCTAATCCGTATCATTGCAATCATCTTGTAAAAAGGATGTACTTCAAAGAAACAATGTTCTATTCTAAGCACAAACAACTGATGGTGAATGAATGATGCCCTATTTTGTTGTAATGGTGTATAAATTAATTGGTCATGATGCGAATATAGATATGAGGTTTAGGTCTATCACTGCCATCCCAATCAGCAAAAACAACAAGTTGGCCATTTCTTATGCCCTCAATAACTTCATTCAATAAAGTTACCACATGTATTGGTGAGGGTATGGCTGATAGCACCAGGGCAGCCTTTACTGTTTTACTGCATTAATGGCCTCATCAAAATAGTCTTTGACAAAGGCAACTGACACACCAGAGTCTCTGATTCCCTGATCCTCAGTGATTTTAGCCAGGTTTTTGTGACGACTCCTCATGATTTCATAATGATAATGTTGATGTCCGATTAAGACAATGGAAGATTTCCAGTTTTGCCATGAGAAATCACAAGTTCATTTGGGTCAATACCAACAACAACCAGGTTTCTCAACTTAATCAAATCCGCTTTGGTGACAAACTTGGTCAAATCCACTTTGAGTGGATAATCCACTCAAATCCCTGTCCTTCATTTCTCAAGCACCTTTTGGCGGGCAGGATCACATTATCTGAATTGGAATCATCATCGGTTTTTCTTAGCCAGACCAACTTGGGGCTAGCCAGGTGATAGGTAATTTTATGTGTCCAATTTTCACAAGAATTTGCTGAACTTTAAAAAACACAATATATTTAACTTTCTTAGCTGGTAGTGGAAATGACTGAAATAAATACAACAAACACTATCAGCAGGTACCAACATTACTGACCGATCATGTGACCATGTCAGTGCAAAGATGAACCCCACATCATTGGTCACACACCAGAGTATGGTCAGCCTTGTACAAAAGATAACAACAAAGTGAATGAGTAACTATCCTAGATTATCTTAATTAAATATCTAAAGCAAGGTAAGAACAGATGTCATTTAAGTAATAGGGCTTTAAATTATGTGACAGGATGTTTAACATTATCAATTTTATAAGAATAGCAGGAAGCATAAAAGAATAGCAGCATAAGTGGATACTGTAGCGGTGGCATGGTTCTAAAGCATAGCAGGCTGAAATGATAGCGCAGCAGGACCGCTATGGAGACCTAGGGAGAACACTGACAAGGGTAGTGCATATTGTTTTCAACATGCTTAGCTTTCATTGTGATAGAGTCTGCGACATTCAATCCCATTTGTACTGGACCACACCTTTAGGCTGACCTCATCTAAAAATGTCTACGTACTATAACATTGATTTTGCTGTATGTATTTCCTGGGTCAAATATATTCTTCTGATCTCATAAAGAAATTTGGATGTATGTGGATCATAATAAAGTGAATGATCACCATTTAAAAGTATGTGAAATCAACATCTAAAAAATTACATCCATTACTGAAATAGTCAGCAATGAATGACCTACAAGTCTTGTACTTTATAGTTCCCTTTAAAATTTTTAATTTTATGTGGGACCATTTTTTTCTTAACTAAACCCATTGATCGAACTGCTTAATCCATCGCATATAAATTGGAGAAAACATGCCAATTAACATTCAAGAAGCAGTTAAAACTAGATTTTGGGATTTCTTTGATGCTTCACCATTAAAAAATAGAGTATGCTGATTATATCATTCTCATGTCGAGGAAGTGATGTGTACTATATGTTTTTTTCAACAATGTTATTTTTCAGTTTAAATTAATGCAGTACATCTTAAATGATTACCTGAATAAACTGTATGGTTAAGGCACTTTTACCGACACCGCCTCCTCCCACAACCACAAGTTTGTAATTTTGATTAAAACTACTACTATTTTCTTTGCTATTCCGATACATCTTCTGTTGTTTACAAATTACGGTTCATGACAAGATGGAGTAAAGTTCGAAACTAAGGTTATGATTATAGAGTTTCTCTAATATCTTTAACAAATGTAAAGGTAAAGTAGATGAAAATATTTTGAAAGTGTATCGTTATTATATTTTTGTTTCTGGAGACCCATTATTTTATACTTAACTAAACCTTGATTGCTATCTCTGCATTATGCGTCGCCAAAATCTTCAATTCTGATTGGTTACAGTAATTTCCGGCAAGATTTGAACAACAGGCGGCAAGAAGGATTACATTCTGCTTAAGACAGACAAACAGTGGTTTATACATTACATTATTGCTTTACATCTTGATTATTAACGCTTTTAGTTCCATATATATTTTAAAAAGATGTATATCTCATTTGAGTAATTGTATCCCTTACGTTAATGGAAGTTTACAGTATCCGTAGGCCTATTGTGTTCAGAGCGCTGTAAACAGTACTAATTGGAGACCAATTCTCGCCTCTTTTTCCTGTTTTGATTTTTTAATCATCCACCGACGACATGAACTTGCTCCTTGGCAATCGAATACATAAAAGCAGGGCCTTTAACAATATTTTTCCTCGTGTTAAATGTGAAATCAGCAACATGAACGGTAACGTGGGGACCGTTAATTAAAACGGTGTTGGTGATGAACTTTATGAGAAAGTGATGTGATGTGATGTGATTATGATTTTTAACGTAGCTTTAACAATTTTTCAGTCATATCGCTACGATGTCTGCAGTGTGGCAGTTTATAGTGATGTCTAGCACTGGGGCATCATGCCGCAGACATGTAGCATGATGTCCCACCCAGTCACATTATCCTGACACCAGGCCGACCAGTCCTAACACTAACCTCTTAATGCTGAGCGCCAAGCGAGGCAGCTGTTAGTACCATTTTTGTAAGTCTTTGGTATGACTCGACCGGGGATCGAACCCACGATCTCCCGCATCCGAGGCGGACGCTCTAACCACTAGGCCACCGGAGCGGTATGGGAAAGTCAGTACCATTGTCGCCACATGTTGAAAATTAATGATCTACTCACACATGGTTATTAGATTATATTTTCTCTTTTATTAAAGGAAAATATAGTAATTTCTGATTAATTAATTTTTAATTTGTGTTGCTTTCTAATTAAAATTAATGTTTCTGTACCTGTTACGAATTATGATAGGAATGCATGTAGTTTTACTTATTCACCGGTTCAAAAAAAAGGGGTTATTTTTTTTAAATAGCTCAAAATAATGAAGTTTAAGGAGTTGAAGATATTTAATTTCACGTATAATTACATATGTAACAAGCGTTTTTTCTGCAGAGAATTTATCATTTCACGGTGAACAGCGAGGTAAGTAGTCGCATCATTTTTGACACCAGTTTTGTGTAATTAGCAGACTGGGTAATTATAAATAACTATAAAAAAATTGAGAAGGAAATCATGAAAGTAAATACACAATTAAAAACATGAGTCAAATAAAATTTTAATATTTTCATAATATTTTGGAGAAAATGTATAACAACAAAACACCAGTAAACAAATTATTATAAATTGTCATTATTGTATATAAATAATTTATTACTGATTTTGTTATTGTCACTAATAAAACTAATAAAACTATTTCTAATTGTTCAGGTATAGCATGACTGATGAATTCTGTGTCATCTTATTTTGGAAAAAGATATAAAAGCCACACAACATTAAAGAAATTATTATAAGTTGTCATTATTGTAGCATAACAAAATTTATTACTGATTTATTTATTAACACTAATATAACTATTCTTCATTGTTCAGGCAGAGACTGCAGATGAATTCTGTGTTATCTTTGCTAAGGTTACCCTCTTCATGAGCATATATTCCAACACAGGACTGGTGGTACCACTGTGGACACTTGCCACACTGAACCCAGAATATATCCTTCACCTCATCTTAAACATTCTCATAATCAGACTCATCCACTGGTGGATCAGAAGACTTACACCACATATATCTAAATCAGAGCTAGATTTCTTTTTCTTTCCTTCCAAACATTTTCTTGATTTATTCTCCTCTTTATTCTCTTTCAGCTGTGCTTTCTTCTCTCATCTATCCTTCATACATCCTTCTTTCAGTTCTTGCTTTTTGTTATCCTCTGTTTCCTGTTCCTCTAACTTCCTGTAAAAATCTTCACGTTAGTACTCTTGAATATAATACAGTTTTGCTCTTCTAACTTGTGGTTTAACTGGCACTGCTGGGAAGATGTTAGATAAGTGCTGAGGTATAAGGCCTTCTGCTACCAAAGGATTTACTCTAAGATAACTAACACAGGTTGGACAGACTGACTTTGATGCCTGTAATTCTTCATCAGATGATGGTTTTGCTGATGTGGATGGTACACATGATGGAATGGGCTGACAATTCACCATTTTCAAATGGCTATTCACAGGCTGTGTCTTGTCAGTAGTGTCAGGATTCCATGGGTGAATACCAGTTTTTCTAAAGGCTTCTTTGACCTGATAAGTGGAAAACTGATCAAGGGCATAAGACAGCACTGTTGGAAGCTTGGCTTTATTTAATATTTGATTCTTGTTAATGTAACCAAGGTAAACTGCAGTTGAGGTGAATTTTGCTTTCAGTGGACCAATGATTTGCACATCCAGTGGTTGTAGAATGTGGGTTGTGTGTGGTGGCAACCCCAATAATTCAGTTTGATTCTCTCGTGCAGTCTTGATGACATCTAGGCTTATGTGGCTGTCATGGTTGTCCATGATAAGTAGCACTGGTCTTGCTGATCTACATTGACGTAAAAAAATTTCCTTAAACCAATGAGTGAAGAGTGTTCCATCCATATACTCATTAGCAGAGTATCCAAATAACCAGGAACCTGGAACACCTTCTTTATAAGCCAAATGGGGTAAACATCTTTCAAAAATCAAAAAGGATGAAAGAATTTTTCCACTTGCAGAGATGCATAAATGCACAGTGATGTGACCGGATGTTGTGACAGATTGTTCGTAACTGTGTTGGCCTTTGATACCAATAACTTTCTGACTACTTTTTTCTTTTCCAATAAATAATGTTTCATTGCAGTTGAAAATCTGATCTGGTTTGTTGTGTAATCCTAATCTGTGTAGTGTGTCTTCAAGAAGAGTGAAGTATTGATTCATCACATTCATGTTTGACATCCTGTTCCTGCCTCAGTCTTGTTGCTCAGCATGTTTCTCTGATAGTTCAGGATGTCTCTTTAAAAAATTTTTGGAACCATTTGTCTCTGGGACCTTTATCCATGTTGAATAGAGAATGGCGCCCATTTTGCTTCATGATGGTAATTACTTATTGTCTGGTAATTTTTCTGGCCAATGGAAAACCTTGTTGTGCCAAATACTTCATATAATTGACCATGGACGATTCTTCATTTGTTGTTAACATCGGACATCTTCCAGGGGCCTTTTCTTGTACCTTCCCCTTGACATGGTCTTCTACAGTTTTTCTAGGGACTTGGAATTCCCTAGATGCCTGTGAAATTGTGAGCCTTTTCTGCTTTACAAGATGACACGGCAGATTGAAGTTATTCCGTTCTATACCTCTTTGGCATTGCTAAAAAAATAATTTAAAAAAATTGAGTCATTTCTTGTCTTTACTTTTGTAGGTAACATCCATCAGAAAGATGTTATTTTTCTTGACAGTTTTCATGTTGCATGTGTTGATTTATTTGAGAAAAAATCGTCATTTCTCTTTCTCATGAATTATTAAAATTGTGACAGTGAAGTATAATAATGCACAAAAATGTAATACATCTTAAAGTAAAATCCAATAAAATAATGTGCAATGGAAAACACCTTCTAGATGCCTTAATATGTGGACTAAGGATTATTTGTCAGATGATTAGTTTTGTTTTTTGTTTTTTTTTCATAACTGTTTCATATACATTTTTGATAACCAAAAGATGGATAAATAAAACATATTAAATTCCAATTATGAGATTGGTTATTTTTTAATTGTCCCAGAATAGTAAGTATTTAATTTTACTAGTTAGAAATTAATTGATATGGCCTGGAATACTTGATAGTTGCTTTTGTGTTGATAGTAATCGTGCACGTGGTTCCATAGAAGGGTAACACTTGTTTTTCAGTGTAATATTTTCGGAAAGAGTTGCTTCCCCCATTTTGGGAGAGATAAAATAATCAATGTTCCCTGGCTGTTGGCCCTTGACCTTTCTTTGCAAGTAAAATATGGAGTCTGGAGATGCTGTGAATGCTAATGGAATTGTATTAACAAGATCTGATAATAAATTATGGATGAATGCTGTGACCATGCTATTTGTTGTATTTTTGGATAAGTGTAGAAAAAGGAAAATGTTTAATTGAGGATGCTTTATTGTGGAAATATTGTAATTCTCATTTACAGCATCTGCTATAAAAGTCGGGGCCTACTTTAAGGTATGGTTTTATGATGTAGTTCTTGTTGACCTGTGTATACTAATTGTATACTAATTGACTCCCCATGTCAGTTAATGGAGGCATAAGGGGCTAAAGTGGGGATTTTGGTTATTTTCTTTACTTAATTGACTTACCTAATGCTTATTTTCATTTGATTTGTCAGCTTAAATCACTCTTTTTATTTTCTAAACAGGAACCAAAACTTTGCATGCAGTTGCGAGTTATTATTACTATGGCGACAATTGGTCTCTAACCAGTAGCCATTTATTGTGTTGATTGATCGGCAGCATATTTAATTACTGTGGCTAACAGTATCTTTGCTATTTTAATTTCTGAGCAATGAAATATCACATTCTCCCAGTTTCGATTTGGGAATGACCATTTATTTATGACTGATAAGGTGTGGTTTTAATTTTCTTGTCTTTTATCTAAAGAATTTTTTTTCTCCTTTCAGCTATAATATTGACACCTCTTCCATTTGTCTGTATCCCGCACCCATTTTAAAAAACAAAAGGCATCAAAGATATTAAAAATGCACAAAACTTAGTCCTTTTCATTCAGAACATGGAGAACTCACCTTGGGAGAACTTGTCAGATAGAAAACTTGCCCCAACATATCTGGAGAAGTCGTTCAATGGTGCTTGGAGAAGTTGACCCAAAGTGTCTGGAGAGAGAGAGAGAGAGCACAGTTTGTACCCTGTGATTGTGCTATTTTCTCAGCGAAGAATGAAAGACCACAGTGTTGTGTTTGTAATATATTGTAACGGGGCAGTTCTTCTCAAAAAGTTAATTAGGGCATTCATTAGTTTTTACACCTCAATAAGCATTTGATGTATAGTACAAGTCACACAGGTCATGTAGGCATTCAACACGACTATTTCAATAATGGGTGTCATTTTTTGAATTTGATTCTACATACCTTTAAGTGGCAAGTATTCACTTCATTTGGATTCGTATACATCCATATTATTTAGATGCCCCGAGAGGTACATACAGCAAAATAAATGCAAATCACCATCAAGTATAGTCTTAGTTAGGTAATTGAATAATTCAAGAGGCAATCAAACAAAGCGGTAAGCAACATGAGGCAACATCTCCAAGTTAGTATCTATGATGTTTGGGGCAACTTTTGACACCTGGGATGAGTTCTCCAACAGGTGATTTATCCATGGGGCTAGTTCTCCAAAGACGAGTTCTCCATGAGTCAATTCTTCGACTATTCATCTCATTCATCAATTCATTATTTCTAATATTGTTGCCAGGATTCCCAGACAGTGATCTTGTTGGCATCTCAGACGAAACAAAAGTTTTGCTACTAATATGGTCATACCGCTCCAATGGCCTAAGTGGTTAGAGCGGGAGGTCACAGGTTTGAACCCTGGCCAAGTCATACCAAAGACTTATGAAAATGGGACTAACAGCTGCCTTGCTTGGCACTCAGCATTAAGAGGTTAGTGTTAGGACTGGTCGGTCTGGTGTCAGGATAATGTGACTGAGTGGGACATCATACTTCATGTCTGCAGAATGATACCCCAGAGCTAGATATCACTATAAACTAGACATCATAGCAATATGACTGAAAAATTGTTAAAGCTATGTTTAAAATCCAAATTACACACACTAACAGTCACCATATTTGCATGAGTGAATGTTTTCAAGCAACTTATGTGATGTAGTTCACAGTCTTTGATAATCTCAATAATTCTGTACATTTTAGAAATACATCTCTTTGAACACATGTACAATATACCCCCTTTTTATTTGTTCAATTTATTTTAGAAATACTATTGGATGCAGACAACACAGTTTTCACTGAAACAGGCTGTTCTAAACACCATAAAAGGACTGAGCTGCTTGTTTACATTGAGAGTGTCTGGTTTGAGATGCCTACAAGTTTCCATTGTTAGGGACACCTGGTAACATTTTGGTTAGAAAGTAAAATTGATCAATGAAAGGACCTAGGTTTGTGGCCAAGTGGTCTGAAGCGCTCACCGTTAAGGATCACTGCCATCTCACCTGTCTGCATGGGTTTGAGTCTCTAGCTCGGCTAATGTGGAAAGCTTGAGAAAGTGGTTCTTTCCGGGGTTTTCCTGGATTCTTCCTCCACCATTTATACTGGCCGCCATGTATAGCCTATCTTGTGCTGAAAATGCCGTTAAACGCTACAACAACCTAGGTTTGTGCTTTTTATGTGTCCTTAATGCATTTTGTTTATAAAATTGATAGTGGGGTACAACCAAACAGGAGAGTGCAAATACTAAAATGTAAGAATTTTGGGGGTGGAGGCAGTATTTGCTATTGTATGTACTTTTACAGAATTTGAACGTCTTTACTTTTGATCTCATATTAGTTAGTTCTTTGAAAGGCTGTTATATCTTCCTGACATTTTTTGTGCAGTTCATTTTTAGCCTTGTGCTACTAGGTACAGAACTTAGGTAGCTTTATGGGTTAAGGGTTGATGCAGGAGTTTGAAGAGATTTTAATTACTTCAAAAGAAGCTGGTATCAGATAGTAAATCTCAGCTGAACTGGCATTTGGCAACACAATTTTGTTGCCAATTTTCATCAAAATAATCATCTGCAAATTTCTTTAATCCCCATTCTCAATATATCTGCAGATGACAACATCATTCAACTCTTCCACTGACATGACATCTGCTCACGTAGATATGATATCCTTTTCCAGACATTTTTTCCTAGATATACCAAATACTAAAAATTGAGCACCCACCGATCGTTTGTATTTTTGTTATCAACTTGCTTCTATTGCACAAGACAGATACACCATTGTGTATATTGTAATGGATAAATTCAGCATCTCCAACAAGACTGACCAGATTATACCTCTGGTGGAAACACGGATCAGAACATGTGACATCATAGCCATCTTTAAGTGGCTATTGCAAAGATTCCCTCTTCCCACCCCACCATCATATCTTCTTCTTTAGGTCCAGGTCAGCATTGGATGGTATTTTGGCTTTTACTGAGCAAATGGATTGGCATCATTCTTTTCCCTTTACTACTAATGGAAGAGGGAATAATTAGCTTCGATTGTGGACTGTAGTCCCAGAAAATGAAAACAGTGCAATGGTAAACTAAATATAAATCCATGCACATTAAAAGTACGAGATTATTTCATGATGAAATCAATGATCTTATACATTTGTTAATTTTAGTAAAATTATGTCTACTTTATTTTATTGCAACTTTTTATGTAATTTTGTTCTTTTTGCTGTTTTTAGTCATCCTTGATATTTAAATTTTGTTGGAATATATTTATTGCAAGCCATTTGTTAAAATTTGCTTAGCTTCTTAATCACCTGTAGCTGTTTGTTCTGCGATTTCTTTGTTTCTTTTATGAATGTGCTTAAACCTTCATAACTGATCACTGTGGTCACAAGTACATTTTCTCACCGTTGTGACCCAGCATGGCCTTACACACTGTTTAAATGATCCAATCAAGGTTTCCCTTCCAATCACAGTCACAATCACTTTTATTGCTTAAAATTGCTACATTCTGTTTTTGACATAGCTTTGATTTATATATACTCATTAAAAAAAAAACCAGAAAATCTTCTTACACATAGCCATGGAGGATAAAGGAGCAAAGCATGTATCGCCCATGGCTTGCAAGTATTTTGGAACACTCATTGTCATCACATTTTATTACAATAGATGCAGTGTACTATTTATTGCACTTATGTCATGCAGAAATTATGATTAAAATGGTTGCTATTATGTTGAACATTACAGGAAAGTAGACTACTATGGCAGACCTACCTTTTTACATTGGTTTCCAGACCACTCTGAATATTCGTGAGAAGGTAGAGGAAATCTTCATGCGATTTGAAGAAGAAGCCTTTGCATACCTCAGTGAAGTACTGGCAACAGCAAAGAAAACTTTTAAGAGGTTTGTCTGATATGTTTTTGTTCATACTGTGTTGTCATTATATGTCTAATCTCTGAATATCATTTTCTTGCAGAATGTTGTCAGAAAGTTATAGGCTTTTCACCAATGGTACATATGTAGCTGAATAATACAGGAACTTTTAATTGTGTTGATAAAAAAAAAATTTAAATTAAAAAGACAACAACTTTAGGCACAGCAGTTTGAACATCGACCATGGTATATGCAGACCTGTGCGCCCTCCGTATTTTTCCGTATTTAGTACGGGAAAAAATATCAAATACGGAAATACGACTTAAAGAGCTAAATCCGATTTTGTGCAAGATAAAATACGGAAAATTTGTATTTGACAAGTACAAAAAACAAAGAAAGGAAAGAAGCACAAAAAGAAAGCAATAGTCAGACCCGGTTATCATGATTACGTCGGGAGTGGCAAAAAATCGTCAACATACCTGGGTCCCGAGATATCAGGGTTTAGTTGATAAATCTACTGCAGAACAATGATTATATATCTTAAGTACCAAAATGCAGAGTTTTGTTTCTAAAAACAAATGACATTTCAAATGCACAATAAAAATAATAATGCAGTCATGCCTGGTTGCAGAAAAAAAGAAGATTGGATGTCTTTTAAATGAGATTAAGTAACAAGTCACACATTTTTACAACAATAAGTTACTACAACATGTCAGTGGTCTAAAGTTGTTTTTATTTCCCTGTGAATAGCCTCATCCCTTTGGTAGCCTCAGCAAGAAAATGGTTTTCTCACGCTATCCAAAATCTAGGCTAATAGAAGTACATGTACATGTAGGACTATACTTTTTTTAAAAAGTGTTTTCTTTCGTTACAGCTGACTTGTGACTAGCAGCAAAATTTAACTGACCAAAATTGTGTGTGAAAATCAATAGTTTTTTTTATCGTCATTGGTTCCTTTACACCAGTATATGCCGGTTTTTACTGATAACATTTGCTTCTGTACTGGAAAAGGACGGGGCTGTTGATATTCATGTACCGACAAACTGTAAAATGTGTTTGAAGTCTTTGAAGTTAACTGTCCCGACATCAAATTCTGTATGAAGCCAAACTTATCCCATTCATACAGTTGTAGTCCCATATCCCTTCCGACTTTGATCACTGACCGTCGGCAAGAACACAGCACCAAAATGGGTGGGGTGGGGTGGGGGGCGGCTAGTCTCTTTGATGGATTGCAAGACTTTGATATTCAAGACAAAAACAATACATATGAAAACACTTCTCTTTCTGTTTCAAATTCGCCTTCTGCTTCTTTGCGTTTGTGTTGAAGAATATGTAATCATGGTACAGCGATCGACAATTTCCCCCCAAAAAATACTGGGCGCTATAGATTTTTTTCTAAAATACCGTTGGTGCTTTTATTTACTCTTGTTCAAAACAAATGTATAAGGGGGGGGTCGGAGGGGCAGCTCACAGGGGCTCTTATCGTTGCTTACAATTTACCGTCATACATGTACTATATAATAACTACAAGGGAGGACACTTCTCTCCTTTCTTGCGCGACCTATTTAAGAATAAACGCTGATATTTCAAGCTACATTTCGCGTAACATAATAAATTTGGTACCGATATTTAGCTCAGGCATTCGACTTTGTATGCGTAACCGAAGTTTGGCTTACTATCATACCTTTAAGGAATGCCAGACCATTTTCCCACGGTACTGCCTGACATGGCCCTGATCGCGCCCGCTTAATATGCAAGAACAACGCGCTGAATGGAATACTCCCTTCTCATTGGCCAACTGAAAATGAGTTATAAACAAATGCAGGACGTCATTTTCTTTTAACCAATGAGATGACAGTATTCCATTCAGCGGGATTTCACTTGCATATTAAGTGGGCGCGATCAGGGCCATGTCGGGCATGTGATAATGTCCATTTTGAACGCAGCTTATGTAAAGGTCAGAAACGCCTTCATTCAATTTCCTTACTCTAAAGTATTGTTTACAAGACAATCTTCTTCACTCTATGCAAGTGATAAACCGTGCATTAATGAGACTGGTTGATTAGCATTTGTACCGGTAAAATTTAGTCTTCTAGCGGCTGTTTCTATCCTTGCTGGTACAAGGTACCGGTAATAGAGGAAACATCAGATCATTTCTTGTAAAATTTCTCTTGAGATGGACGTTAAAAGTTGCATTTTGTCTAATTAAGCAGGTCCACATATTACTTCAGACCAAAACTAATACCCAGCATAACAGGGTTATCGACTTAACAGGTGTCGAGATTAAGCGGGGAGAAAATAGCATAACAAAGAAGGATTTTTTCGGGACGCTCAATATATGCGGGTTCTCAAGATAATAATACCAAACGTTCAACCGACAGCGACGAACACTCCCTGCGTGTGACTCGTGCTGAAGTTATGATGTGCGAACTCGTCGCTTACCACAATCTGCCATTAGCAACAGCTGATTCCTTGAGTGATGGTTTCAAACTTATGTTTCCAGATAGCAAAATTGCTGCAGGTCTGTAGATATTTATTTATTTTAATTTATATCATGTTTATCTATTTTTATGACATTTACTTACAAGGAAATTCCAGATAATTACAGTAATCTAAAACCTTTTATACATGTATTTTTACCAAGTGAAGCGCACATACACAGTGTTACGTATATGTAATTTAATTACTTGTGTGTTAGTTTTAATTTTTTTATACTTTTATTTCATTACATTATTGTAACGATGATTTTAATCACTAGATTTGACATTGTTTTCGGAAAATTCTGTTTTCTGTGTTGACCTGATAAACACGTAATTCGATTGCTTCATTTTATTTTTAGCTCACCTTGGTTGAGAAGTTTGTAAACACTAAGTTAAAATGATTGGTTATTACTAAGGTCATGTTCGGTCCAAGTGTTAGTCTTGTTGTATACAGCCTTTTTTATTATTCATTTCCAGCGTGAGAGTCTGATTTTTAGATAGGGCTATTTTAGGCTACGTGCTAAGTAGCATTTGTTTTACTGTGCTATTCAAATTAGGTATCACGTAGCCCCATCACGTGAGCCACCATGTGATCTAAAATCTCAGGTTAAAACAGATGTTTTCTAGTAGATTAGTCAGTTATAAACAACACCTTTAAGAGCTCAAGGTGTTTTTAGTGTTGTTGCCAGTTGATTTTAATGTTCTTTTAATTTTGGGAGATTTAAAAATTTACATTCTCTGGAAAACATTCATAAGTGCTTTTCTTCATCATATTCTTGGACAAAGACATTTGTTGGAAATTCTTAAGAATTCTAAAGCCAGAATATTATTCTTGATTCACAAAATTCAACGAGGAACTGTTGACACAACAGCACACAACAGGTCCATCTGACGTCATCATCCGCCATCTTGGAACTTCATCGGGATTCGAACTTGGATTCATTTAGGACATTTTAGTGATAGGACTTATATTTTTAGATTCCAGGATTAATTTTTGGATTATATTCACAACTGTAAGTCCTTTTTCATATTTTTACTGTGTTTTCTAGGGAAATATTTTTTTTGGTTAAATTTTACAAAGCTTGTTGGCTTCACTCTTTTCTTTTGTTACTTTTGAATGAGCCCACACGCAACAACAGTTGGTACCAGGCACCTGTTAAATTTAATCCCAGCTAGTTATTTGAATTTGCTAAAACTTACAAATTCTAAAATAGAATCAGTTTCAATGGACCATTGTTTGAATAGTTTGGTGTGAACACCTTTACTGAACTAACTTGTATATTGTACAAAATACAATTTCTGTATTTATGTTTTAGATATGAAGTGTGGCAGAAAGATAGCAACTGCTGTTGTGAAGATTCTGGGAAAGGCACAAGAAAGGAGCTTGCTGAGAGGATGCAAACTGCAGCCTTAACACTTTCTACAGATGGCAGTAATGATAATAGGAGCAAACAGTTCCCAATTGTAATTAGATCAATGGACCAAAACACAGGACTTGTTCACTCGGAGCTACTTCCCCTTCCTGTCTGCACTGGATCCGTCACAGGAGAAAACATATTCAAAATCCTGGATGGGGAAATCAATGCACGCAACCTATAGTGGAGTAATTGTTTAGGACTTGGATGTGACAATGCCCCGGTTATGACTGGGAACAAAACTGATGTAATTTCATACATTAGAAATAAGCATGACAGTGTATTCTTGGCAGGATGCTGCCTCCATGTTGTGCACAATGCAGCCCAAAAAGAAGCAAAGTGTTTACCTGATGTGGCTGAGTTCTTGCAGGATGTATATTATTATTTCCAGAAAAGTGAGAAACAACAGCACAAATTCTCTAGTGTTCAAGATCTTTTTGACATAGAGCAGAAGAGAATGCTCAAGCATGTTTGTACCAGATGGCTAAGTATTGGTCGTTGCCTGGAGAGATTGCTACAAAATTGGGAACCTTTGAAAACGTTCTTTAAATCAGAATTTGATGATGTCAAGACAAAGTTTCATCTTCAACACAGTTTGCCAAGAACAGTGACAAACCATATGCCCACAAGAAAGTAGAAAACATCCTGAAGTTCCTGAAATTGCCTACAAACAAGCTGTATGTTCTGTTTATGGGCTATACTGTAAAGATGTATGATGTTGTGATTGTTGTTCTCCAGTCAGATGAACTGAAGATACATGTATTGAGAAAAATGCTGGTCAACCAGATTGTGAAAGTACTTTGTCGCTTTGTCAAACCAGCTGCCATGTCAAGTTGTGTGCCTGAAGCTGTTGACTTCAATAGCAGATACAATTTAAAAGACAACAATGACTTAGCCCTAGGTAATGCTGCCTGCAGTTTCATTGCCGACTCTGACAATAATGGTTTGAAGGACATGCAGATCAAGCAGTTCTGTGGGGATGTAAAGCTGTACTTTAAGAGTGTTTGCAGTTACCTGATCGAGAAGCTTCCTCTCAAAGAACCAATCTTGAGACATGCAGTTGTAGGAGATGCTTCTTTGCAACAGACAGCCAAACTGAGTGATCTGACTTTCTTCCTGCATAGATTTCCAGCACTACGTCCTCCTGGTTGCACTATTGACACCGTTGTTGAGCAGTTTGCTATATATCAATATACAGACCTATCCACCTGCACCAGACAAAGAATGGTTGAAACCTGGGCTGCAGTTGGCAATAAGAAGGATGAAGAGGGGGCATTGTTCCTCAGTGAACTTTCAGTTATAATGCAAGGAACATTAACCATTCCCCACAGTAATGCCCACTGTGAGAGAATCTTTTCCACAGTGCGTAAGAACAGAACAGAGCAGAGGTCGTCAATGGGAGACGACACTCTAGAAGCATTGTTGCTTATTAAATCAAAACCTGTTTATCCATTTGAATCCCAATGCCAGCACTCAGTTGAACATCTACAGAAGTTGAAAAGTGCCTACTATGAAATGAATAAGACAAGTCAATGATTCTCATTCCAGAATACATGTAGCACTGAACTTGACACTGCTTTGCTGTAACCTTCAGCATCTAAGCTCAACACTGATGATCATTAATAAATTATTTTCAACTGTTAATTATTTCAAATATTTTAAATATGAAATATTTTGCATAATTTTTGCAGTATGGGTCATTGTATTAACAGTTTGGATATAAGATGCATCGGTAATGTTGTGCGTTTCTATTGGTGTGCACTTGTGAAGAATACTGAAAGCTGACATGAAATACTGAAAATATCTCTGAAAATACTGAAAAGCATTATAAGGGGGTGCACAGCTCTGTGTATGAAATTTTTTACTAGCCCAATAATTATTTTTAGTGGTTTTGTTGGACATTAATTTGCATCTCCTAAACCTATATCAAAGTTATTTATAGGATTTGGAAAATATATAAGTCCACTGGCTATGTTCTCAAAACTTTGAGTTCATTGTTTGGAAAACAATCAAGTTTATTTCAATTATTAGCAATTCAAGAACAGAACCTGGGAGTTCCATGAAGCTCTATGCCTTAAAGCAGAATTCCTGAAGTGAATGAGAATGGAAACTTTAAATTTGGTTATCCATATATTGCAGCAGTTGATTTCCCATCACAATTCAGTCAGTAAATTTCCAGTATTTAAAGACATTTTTTTAAAACAAAGGCCTAAGTAGGTGGACTTTTAATAAAAAAATTTGTCTTAAAATCCACTCAGTGCTCAAAGAAAATTTTTTTTTAGCCACAGGCCCCATGCTGGTACTTAAACTCACAAGCCCAGACTGAAATTCCACAAGCTCGGATAGTTCATATCCATCAACTCTCAAGCCAGGAGATACACCTCCCGAGTTTTAGGGTATTTTTACACCTACCTCCCGAGATCATAATATCTCCCAATTTGTCACAGAGAACTCCCTATTATTACATTATGTCTGTCAACTTTTATTTCTCAGAAAGAAAAAACAAACATAGATATATCGTATGCAATTCACAGATGCCATATTCTATTTTATTGCTTGTGAATACTGTTGTGATGAAATAGTTAATATCACACTATGAGGTGTTTTTTCTTTGGTAAATAAAATGTTATGATTAAACATTATTCATGTAAATTTCGGATTTTTTAAACCCCTACAACAGTATTATAGTAAAAAATACAATTGTCATCAATTAGTTTCAATCACATGAATGACCACTGTGAATGCTGTGTAGTTTTCTCTGCAAACAAAATCACATCTCCATTTCCACCAAAGAAACTCAGCCAGTAAACACCTGGCATTCCTCTACCATATATATACACTTTAATTACCATGATTAAATTAAAAGAAGGAATAAAACAAAATTTACCATGCAGTATATGTGCCCCCAAAGAACTAATTCAGATTAAATATTTTATTTAGTAAACAGTGTTACATGCCTTAAGAGTTAAACCTAAGGAAATACGGTGGGATATGAAATAGGGGGAAAACAGTTGCCACATGTATGGTAACTTGTGACTGCAGATTGGAAATGTTAAAATGAAGTCCTAGGCATCGTAAGTTACACCAAAAATAGGGCATCGTTTATTAGCCAGTCAATTGCTGGTGCTTATATACACACACTGTTGCACATGGTTTCTTTGAAGTATGTCCGAAGAGCAGTCCTTTTCACAAGATAAATGCAATGATAAGATTAACTGTTAATTAGTCGCACTGGCCTTATGCAGTTTAGCCACAGTTGACCAGAATATGAAAAGAGGGGCTTGTCCTGGGGGGAAATGAGGCATGTCAAAGGGAGAAATGGCACGCCCCATGGGCGCTCACACTTTGGGGCAAGGGGGTGGGGGGAATAGTTGCCTCCCCCAATTTTTACCTTTAAACATGTTTTGGCCTACATCCATTAAATTTAATGGCTGACCACTACGTGCAGTGCCCCCTTCCCCCCCCCAAAAAAAAAACATTTATACGGGTGCCCCTGGCGTGTATTTTGAAATTTTCACCCTTATTGGACCTGGAAGATCGGTGAATATTTATTGAAACTGGAGCTTTAAAATGCAGTGCAAAAAACTCCCTATTTTAGGTCCAAATTTCACTATTTTATTTGCTGTTCTCCATACTTGGCTTTTGAAATGTTGACAGGTATGCTGGACTCCAAATACCACAAGCCCAAAATTTCCCCTTTTTTAATATTGTTACACAACGTTGCAATAGCTACAATTCAAATATAAATTTAATAAAAATGAATTACACTGGAACACTATTCCCAAAACTGAAACGATCATGCTTTGCATTCTATATATGCAGTAAAATATTACTTCAAAGAAACGATCCTACCTATGCAAATAGCACAATGGGTTCCCCCACTGCAACCTTCAACGCATTTCACTAGCTGTTGTCAGCCAGTTAATGTGAAACTTTGATTTTATATCTGACCTCTTTTCCTTAATTGCCACTATTTAAACTGCCCAAGGGATAGTTGTATCAGTTCAAATCATTAGATTACCGTTTATACATACCACATGTAACAGGCATAGACTGAATTTTTGTTAAATTTTTTTTTTTTTTTTTTTAAATTTTTTTTTGATGATGATGATGATTACTGAAAATTGTGTTTTCTTCAAACACAAGAATATCAGGGGATTTGGAAGTACAAAATCATGTTTTTAGCAGAGCTTCATTTGATTAATATCGGATCTCGATTTCACATAGGACAGTGGTAATCTGATTTAGATTGCACCATGTTATGGCATGTATGTCAGCATCTTGAAAGTACATTTACACATTTCGTCAGCGCACTCAAAGTTTTCTCATGCAAAGTTTTTTTTTTTTCAACAAGCCTGATGGGCACCTCACTCTGAACACATAAGGCCCGAACTAAAATTAGGGGGCGTTGGGCTATCAGATTTTTTTAGCACTGCCACTTGTCCAATTGGACAAATTTTATTTTGACACAATGTAGAAACTGCTGTACTTGACAAAATAATTATGTCATTGCTCAAAAATCTAACACCTGGGACCCCTTTAATTTAAGATCCTCTATTCCGACAAAGGTTTCCTTTGGGCTTGTAAAAAAAAATCTAATTTGCCTGAAAAACTTTCATCACACTGTTGAAATGTGGAAATTTATTTTCAAGATGTTGAGGTACTGCTCATAACATGGTGACATACTATTTAAAAAAAAACATTTTTTGGCCTCACATACCCACTGACATGTTTGTATTTTGAAAAACAATTTTCAGTGTTTTCTGTTGTTTTTTTTGTCGTCCTTGTTTTCAACAGAAGCAGCTGTCTTCAGGAATTCAAATGTACATATCACAGGGAATTACTTTTCATGTTTAAACAGTAGCACAACTTTGCACTGTTCAAGAGAAGATCAACAGGGTCTTGTCAAGTCAGTGTTAAAGCAAAAGCGTAAACTTATTGCAAAAGGTGTTAATCAGCCTTTGTAAATTAAAAAAGTACAGTGGTATTAGTACAGTTTTCAAGGAATTGTGACTATGTTAATATTTCCTAAAATTTGATTTGTCATCATAATTATTACATACAGTATTTACTGCATGTTTTCGGACGGCAAAAAATAATTACTTTTTTTGTTGTCCGAATACATATTAAATTCTTTAATTAGGTGTCCGAAAACAAACAGGAAGATAAATTTGTATTTAAAAAAAAAAAAAAAACCACATCTGTAACAAAGTTACCATTTGCTCACATGACGACGTGCTGCCATGAAGTAAAACAAATATTTTGTCTAACACCACGGAAAGGATAATGCATGAAAAACAGGCATTACTTGCCTATTTTGTATATTGATACATACCCATCCATCAGAAAACACAGCCATACATGTATTAGAGCCATGATTGTGTGCATAATTTCCAAAAGAACCGCCATATTAGTAATCTTGCAATCCACAGTTTAACCCTCTGCTAATCAGTGATCATTAAAATCTACCTTACAAACACATGCAAGCTTTATTTCTGTGTAATTAAGATATTAATACAAACTAAATAAAAAGATTTTGGAATTATAATTCTCAAGATATATATGACAGAAACATTTTAGTATTGAGAGTTTAAATACCGGTACATGTATGATGGCTAATCTTAGAGGCTCCATATGGGGTGAGTGTTGTGTGCATGCCTAGGAAGGGTGAAAATAACAAGCAAGTTGCAATATACGAGTCGGCGTGATTAATATGTTGGTATTTTTAAAAATAAAGGTGATCTATTTGTTGTGGTTCTCTGTTCTTTTCTTTTTCTTTTTTTTTCCACCCAGCCAAGGATAGCTTCAAAATGAGCAGAGCTTGCCGACTTGAAACAATCAAATGCTCAAAGATTGTTTTGATGCTTGTCAGAGATTTCAAGGTGTCTAGGTGATAATTGTTAATAATATAACTTGTTGGATTTCTTTGACAGGTGTGTTCGGAAATAAAAGGCAGCCATCTGGATTTCGTTAAAAGAGCACACGATGTACCGAACATGTAGCACCCACAATCAATATTTATCGTCTACAAAGAGGTTTATTACCTGTAGAACAATAACTATGTTTAAACCGTGGTACATAATGCCTCAGGGATAAGGGGTTTTGTTTTGTTGCGCGATGCCAGTGAATTTACTAATCCATACTGATGTATTGTTTAATGTTATAAAGCAGTGGTCATGGTTTCTAATCAAACCATAACTGTCACACCAGCTTGAAGTTTAAACCGTGGTACATACCCGGTATTGCCTCAGGGATAAGGGGTTTGTTTTGTTGAACAATGCCAATGAATTTACTAATCCATACTGACTCTCTGATGTATTGTTTAATGTTATAAAGCAGGGGTCATGGTTTCTGATCAAAGCCATAACTGTCACACCTGCTTGAAGTGGTTTCGTGTGTAACAATGTCTACACTGACAACCAATCATATTTTTGTTAGCCGAATCAAGCTAGTAAAATATCAAGTATAAATAGGATACCCACCACTATCAAAAGTTATTTAAGTTTATATACTGGATAGCTGTCGTTGTAAAACATAATATTGTTAGTACTCTAATAATTTTGATGGATAAGTTTATCATACGTTATGCAACAAGCGAGGAGGCACTGCCTAGTTCGTGGAGGGACTCTCCCTTGCCAAAATCATCTCCAAAGAGGCCAGTAGGCCGTCCACAGAAGCGACCTCGAATTAATGATTCTTAGGATGCATCACAAAAAGAACCACCTACAAAGAAAGCTGCTCTAGATGACGAGTCTGATTATCTTGAACCCGAGAGTGCTCCGGCTGGTTCTGTACGTGGTCACTATAAACATTATACGTTAAAGCAAAAGCAGAATATCGTTAACAATGCAAAACTTCTGGGAATTAGACCTACAGCCGAAATGTCCGAAATCCACTGTGAGTACCTGGATGAAAATTGACTTTTCTGCGGATATGAACTTGAATGGGTATTTGCCTAAGTGTGGACGACCCATTTCATATGGACAAGCTATAGATGATAAGATAGCTCAATGGGTGCTCACTCAGCGTGACTTACAAATTCCAGTCAGTGTTGAGGGAATATGTATTTATGCTAAGGAGCTTGTCTCAACAGAATTTCTGGAGAGCAGATTCAGTGCCAGTCATACTTGGGGAGAGGGTTTCATGAGAAGACATGGGTTTGTGCTCAGAAGCAGGACCTCTCTTACCCAACATTTACCCAAGGATTTGGAAGAAAAGACTGCTTCATTCCACAAGTTTGTGATGGATAGACATGAGGAGGTCGAGTTTGATGACAAGTTTATGATTAACATGAATGAGACACCAATGTACTTTGATCTTGTGCCAGGGAAAACGGTGGACAAAGTAGGAATGAAAAGCGTTCTGATTCGTACAACAGGATCGGAGAAGAGACACATTACACTCGTTTTAGCCATTGCAAGTTCTGGCAACGTATTACCCCCAATGATTATTTTCAAGGGAAAGAGACATCTAGATCTGAAGGCACCAAAAGGGTGGATTATCGCAGTGCAAGAGAAAGCATGGATGGACAAAATGCTAATGCTGCGATGGATTGAAGATATTTATTTGCCATTCACCAGAAGAGAGCGATCACTTTTAGTTATGGACTCGTTCCATGCTCACATCACTGATGAGGTGAAGAAACAGTTGTGGCGCGGAAATGTTGTGCCAGCAATAATACCTGGAGGCTGTAAATCCAGATTGTAACCTCTTGATGTGAGCATCAATAAACCTGTCAAGAGCTACCTCCGCCGCAGCTGGACGGACTACATCAGGGATGCTACAAATGCGCTAAAATCTGATGAAAGCAGCAACGGACGGATCAAGGCAGCCAGCAAACAGACTGTATTGGACTGGGTTGTAAATGCCGTGGACACATTGAAGGAAAAGAGCACAATGATAATTAAATCTTTCAAGGTGTGCAGCATCAGTGTCAATCTGAGCGGAACTGAAAACGCGTTGATCAGAAATGCCGAACAATTAAACAATACGGATGATGACAGTGATACAGAATTTGAGGGCTTTTCACCCGAGGACCTAAAATAGGCTATGGACAAGCTACTTGAAAATGAATAACATTTTTAAATATATTACAGCATTAAATCATATTTCTTTTCATTCTTCGATATTGTTAGTTATTGTGTATGGCTTAATATAAAAATGTCTATTTATCCATCAATCTGTCTGTCTATCTGCACGTACATACATACATACATACATACATACAAACGATTAAGAATTTTAAATTTTATTAGTTCATGGAAGTGAATGATCACATTAAATAATTGGCAACCAAATGAAGCAAACTTACTGGTAGTATCAGTTAAATTAACGGCAAACACGCTGTGAATTTTACTTTAAAACGACGCAGCTGATCTTCTTAGATTGTGTCCGAAAACATAAGTTGTACAAAAAAATTATAGCAGTGCAATGTCCGAAAATTACAATGCATTTAAATATTATATTTTTTTTTAAAAAACGGTGTCCAAAAACAAACAGTGTCCGAAAACATGCAGTAAATACGGTAGTCTTCATTAGAAGTAGTAAATGTGTATAATCATCTGATAACGATGTAGATAACTTGGTCCCCCTCTCTCTCTCTCTCTCTCTCTCTCTCTCTCTCTCAAGAGCATGCTTGCAGGGGTCATACACAGTAAGCCTTGCCTATTTGATAGAGACCATGTCCAGGCTGTGTTGGCCATCCTCAGTGACTCCACAAGAAAGAGTGGTGTGCAGAGCAATTCTCTGTGAGCTGCCTTGGCAATTCCATCATGACGTGTGCAGAGATGGTTGAGGGTTTTTTCTTAATCCTCTCTACTCTCTCTCCACCACCACCATGATGTGTGGGGTTCTGAAAATACACTTGAGCTGTACTGTATATGAGCAACTCTCTTGGGTAATGGATGTTAAGAAAGTACCAAGCTTTAAAGTAATGGGTCTTGGCACAGATGGGACCACAGGGGTCAAGCTAGACTTGAATTTTAGGGAGAAGTGACTTCTCCTTTTGGACAGAACAGGGAGAAGTGAGAGCTCAACAGGGAGAAGTGGATGCAAAGCAAGAAATGTGATGTGTGTGTGTTCTTTTATTTGAATTATGCCCTCTATTTCCCAGTATTCATATTTGCATTTAGCATTGGATTTAAGCAATACTTTATTTTCAAGTAGAAAATTTTCTGAGTTATTTTGGCCATATGACTTGAAAAGAGAATAATAGAAACAACATTGTTATAAATTTTAACTGAGTAACCAGATTACATTGTAACTGCAAGTTAGTAAAAATGTTTAATCAACTACCCTTAATCAATTTAAAAAAAATACTTTAATAAAGTTCACAATAATGGCACTTTGAAAGATTTCTAAAATCTTTTGAAACAACCCCTGTACCATGTACATGAGGGCAAATGCACACGTGTGTTCAGATCATGCTGTTCACCCTAATTTTTCTTTGTTGCAAATAAAACATTACTGTTACTATTCATACATAACACTAAAATGAATAAAATTACAGGCATTGCTCCTTTATAGTCGGTATATGAACTACACCCTTCTTTCCAACCGAATCAACACAGACATGTGAGTGCATCTATTTTTAGAAGGAGTGATTTTCGTAATGTTACTGCTCACTTTATATAGCTTCATTTCAACAGTCCATTGACAGGATTGCAAATTTTGGGAGTTTTTTTTATTTGTCTATATACTTGTAGTAATTTTAAGCATTGGCTAGATAGAAAAAGCTGCGCTTCTTTATTCACAAATATGAGTCAAGTCAGAAAACAACTTTGACCATATGGCGCTTCTCGTGAATTCCACAATGTAGCATTGTCCCATACGTTTCTGACCTACATAATTTTAAAGTTAAATCTCAAATAACATAATACCTAGGCTTTGCTTTCTATGAATCATATTTTTTCTGAATATATTTGCACAATGATTTACAAAAACAGACAATCGAATAAACTTTAAACTGGTACTTCCACACGCAGCTGTGTATTTCCCCGTTACTGGTTCACTTAAGTTTCAAACTAATTTTATGACAAAATAGTCTACAAGTGGCAGTTAAAATATCCAGATCAGTGATTCTGTTCTTAAACACAAAACTGTTATTTACATACTATTGTTAAAGTTTCGAAACACAACTTTGTATGTTTTTATCATTAAGGATAACATGCGGAAATCGGGCAGTGAGAGTTGCTAACCGACTCCGGAAAGGGTTAATGGTCAATCAGCTATCAAAACACATGCCTGTGAATGTGCAAGAGTTTGTTTGTCAGCGTAATTGACAACAAAAATAGGCCTAGCTACTGATGGTTTGATGCATACATTTCGCTAGAACACAACACTGGAACTAACCTGGCTAAGGTGAGGGGGCATCCCAAAAAGATATGGTCAGTCAATGTATCTCGAAAAAAATTCACAGGGCAAAGTCGTTTTCGCTTTCCTAACAGAAGAAGGTGAAGTTTACATATTTTAGGCGACTTTGTTGCCCACTTCGCCTGGTAGCGTGACCGCTGGACCAAAGTCATGACTGGCGCAGGTGATGGACTGACTGGATTTATGTTGAGAGACAAACTGATTCTTTTAAACTACCACTGATCATAGGCCTGCACTTAGTACATCTCAATACATATAGCAAATGAGGTCCCTTTCTTAGTTGACTAACAAAGTATACTGACAGGAATATTCTTCTTTTTGAAAGCCTCGTGTGAGCATGGTTCAAGTGTCTGTTAAACGGAGTCTTGTACCTATTTGGAGCAGTTGCAGAATCATCATTTGACTGTTGATAAAGGCAGTCTTGTCTCTAGAGGCAACTAATATCATACTGGGGAAGCAAAACACTGACTCTATTAAATAAACAGAAATTTATAGATGCCATCCTGGAAAAAATTGATGACATGTTTCCAGAGAGTGAGAGCAAAGTTATGTATAGTGGTCCCCCTCTTATGTGGCCACCCCATCTGCACTGGGAAAGTGGCCTTATAAGATGGGTGGCCTTTCCAGAGAGGGGGCTACATTTTTTGTGAGAAGTATATGTAATGTACGTAGTAAGAAAGCTACATACTTCAAAGCATTTAATATCTTCATTTAAAAGTAACATTAATTATTGAAAGGTTCTTCTTGTCTTAAGAATAGACTTATTTCAACTGGATATACATTAATAGTTCTTCTTGACGTAAGTGTGATATGCAAGCAGGTATTGTTGTCATGCACATTGCAAATCCATTCAAAAATGTCATTGAAATCTTGGTACATACATAATTCTCTTTCCATTTGCTCCATTTTCCCACTGCTGCTGAATAACCTCCTTATCGGTTACGACGTTGTTTATTCGAGTCTTTTCTACATAAAATTGTTTGTCAAGTTCCCCCCTCCCCACCTCACCCGATGTCGTTGAGTAGAATAACAGACCTGTTTACCCGTCCGTATTTTACCGTATTTGTATGGAATAAAGCCCATCCATACAGTCATACGTTCATTGATATGAAAATACGATTTGAGGTTGCATTTATTTAGCAAGTTTTTTAAATTAATTTTTACGCCGTTTTTTATTCCATTTCCTTTCGTTGTATCGTCTCTTCAGTCAGCGTCCGCAATCTGTGCCACATCACTGATTTTAACATTCTCCACATCCGGTTGTTTAAACAAAGAAAATGCCGCTGACAAGAAAGTTTCAGCACGAAACTGGTGATGAAAATGGAAAATCTAAACACAGAAAGCATCATTTTCAACCAGTTTATAATACTCTGTGACCATGCCTTAAACCATCTCTAAAGGAGAAAATTTTATGCTCTGCACTGTTCGAAACTTAGACTTTTCCTGTGCACATGGTGGAAGGAATGACTGTTCATGGAACGTGGAATCGGAAAATCATGCAAAATTGGAATCTTTAGTGAAGGGAAATAGAAATATTTTGTCAGTGATGAAGAGAAAGGAAATTAGTTATCAACACATACTTCAAAAGCAAATAATGTGCTGAGGCAATTCTGTGTGAGTTGATCGTAAATATGAATTTGTCATTGAGCACAGCTGACAAGTTAAAATGTTACAGATCAGAGATCCTCACTAGGCAATCAGACCATTGAGGCTCTATTGGTCCTGAAGTCAAAACCAAAGAATTTTACCAAAGAGTGGACAGATGACCAGCTGAATAAGATAAAGAGTGCCTATTATGTCGCCATTAAAAACCCATAGACTAAGCCTTCATTAAAATATTAATTCCAAGTGGATCAGTTTGATATTGTTGACAAACTTTGTACAAAATAATATATGGAGCTAATTTCCATTCTAGTAAATGTTGACAAAGCTGATACTAGATTGTATAAAATAAACAAGATTTCCTTCACCTATCTAGATGAAGTTATTATTTTCTGAGTGGATGGGTGGTAACAATTTCTATCATAATGTTTTATATTAAGTCTTCCTTAACCATGTAAAATGTAGAGAATTGACTTTATTTAAAATGTTATGGATATGTGTGAAGCTGAGAAAACAGATTTTCATGAGAAAGTAACGGAGGTAATTACGGAATGAATTGGGGGGGGGGTATTTTGGTTTTTATCACTATAATATAAACATGATTTTTAAGTCAGTGGTGTTCAGTTTCTGCAGATTTTGCAGTGAAACACAGAATTGCCTGAATACCAGCATCTTTACAAGTTAGAAGTTATTTACAGAATATTGTATAGTCAGTATGTCGTGCAATACTACATAATGGTAATTATAGTGTATTGATAGTGTCTACTATTTGTGTGTTGTTTCACAGGTGATGTGTGTTGTGTTACGATGTTAGAAACACTGAATGAAAATACTGACTGCCTTCTAAAAATACTGACAGACATTGCTTAAAGTACTGACAAAAAAATGTATGGGTAAACAGGTCTGGAATAACCGACTTTCTTCGCAAATAATATGTCTCCGTTTGCGTGATGACATGTTCATGTTTGGTAATGATTTATTCGGATGTTGCTAACTGTATGTGATTTAATTATGCAGGTGAAACTTTTGTAGATTGGATGAAATGCCTTCTTCGTAGAGAAAGCGATAAGTGTGTTGTCACATGATTTTTCAGTCTTTATCTGGTACCCTGTTTTGTTCAAGGTAATTTCTCTGCGTGTGTTAATGCACAAAATCTATTTTTAGCCTATGCTGACCATGTTATGATCTTGAAAATTACATCTGGTTGTAATCATCAAAGAGAAGAACTCGACAGTTGTGTGAAGCCCAAAACTCTTATCATAACATTGTTAAACCCATTTCCTGTAAACGTCGGCTTTTATAGACAATGATATAATATTAATCTTAGTGTTACATGGACTTTGGTCAACACTTCTTTCAGTAACAGGAACTTGACATTGGGATACATGTATCGACGATAGAAATAATCTGATTACTTACGTCAAGATATGAATTAATTATTGGTTCTGGATACATTTGAAATATAAAGTGACCACTTGTGAGGGGAACATTTTACATTTTTGTACTAATATGCTGGTGGTATTAGAGGGGTGGCCATTCTTGAGGGGTACTTTTGAACACAAACTCATCAGTGCCAAGGGATTCTGGCCATTAGAAGCAGGTGGCCGCTGGTCAGGGGGGCCGTTCAAGAGGGGGACTACTGTATGCAATTTGGTATGCTGGGTATGAGAACTGTGATCATTCTATTCTCATATGGAGAAAACATCCAGCGGATTCAAATCCTAGGATGATCATTTACGATGAACTAATAATCATGCTCAGTCTTTAAATTTCAACAGATTGTCAGTTGTTTCTGGTTAGGCCAGCTTATAAACTGACCAAAATTTTTTAATTATGCAAGGCATACAGTGTTTTATCTACAAATGGCTTCATGTAAGTCATCTGACTCATCAAGGCAAAAAAACAGTGAGTCAGAATCCAAACCTATGAGTCCTATTCAAGCTGATGATCAGTCTAAAGTAGTTTTTAAAAAATAATTATATTGTTTAAATACACAACAAAAATATTAGTTACATAATGTGACTAAAGCCAATAAGGCAATTCCTTTGCCAGAAGCATCTGAACATTCTATATTTGTTAAAAATCTTGTTGATGGTTTCATATCATCAGAAATAATCTGAGCATATATGACAAGGCGTTTATTGTTGGCTATGTCAGTACTTTTATCTGCCATTGCTGTCACAAATGACGAATTTTGCAGGTCATGTATAAAACCATCCTCAACAATGTTTGATAGGCTCTCCAGTACCTCTGAACAGGTAGTAGCCAAGTCATACTGAACGGCTTAATTCTTCAAAATGCCAATGGCATCAGTTTCTTTAGCTGTCAAGTCGTGTATTAAATTAAGAAGAGATTTGTATTTTTAAAAAGGGATGTCTTTTACACTCAGCCAATGTACACACCTAAGTAGCACTTTCACTGCTATGTCTTGTTTGTAAAACTGCATCAAAATGTGCCTGGTGTTGTGAACTTTCCAGAGGTCTTGGAAACGCTTAATTATGCGTATTTGGATGCCATTTTTTTTATCTGGGACGCAGAAAATCACTTAGGCGGGAGTCCTCTGTACACATGTAATAGGTGGGCGGCAAAATTCAAAGACTTGCCAGTCCTGCTTCAGCCACCTGCTTAGTGAGAAAATGTATTGATCACTTAGCTGTGCTGATATTTACAATTACAGAATTCAGTGGCTGAAAGACCCCTTGATGTACATTTTGTCACTATAAGATTACATCAAAAGAACATGATGCAATAACTGGGCAGAAAGTTCAAAGACTTTGACTGGTGGCAGGGTGGAGAAATGTGCTGATATTTACAATGACAGAATTCAATGGCTGAAAGACCCCCTGATGTACATGTTGCCATTATAAGAGTACGTCAAAAGAACATTATGTAATTAGCTTGGCGGCAAGTTCAAAGGCTTTGACTGGTGGCTGGGTGGGAAAATATACTGATATTTACAGTGATTGAATTCAGAGGCAGAAAGACCCAGAGATGTACTTGTGGTCATTTATAAGAGTACATGAAGTAAACAACTTCAGGTGTCATAATTGTGTTCATTTCCGAGTGTTGCGGAATAAGCAGTGCACATGACCTCGGAATCAAGACATGTTGAGACTTGGACAAAATGCCATTCACAAATTTGGATAGTATTTTGGAGTTAAACAGCAGACTGACGAAGATTGTAATGAGATTCAGAAGAGAGCTAAGTTGCTAAAACTGAAAGTTCAGATGGGACAGTAGCCAAGAGTAAGAAAAGTTTGTGATGTCTAGCTTAGTGTTTGGAATAAGACCTTCCTTGGATTGACAAAATTCAGTCTCTGATGGACAAACGAGAGCTATGTCAATGTTATAAAGAATGTAAAATTAAACTCAATGGCAACCAATAGTTATTCTAATTTGCATAGTTTTCTGGGAGGAGACTGCAACTTTTGCTGGTAAGACTCCTATTTTTACCAAAATGAGAGTCTTGGACTCCTAGTTTTAAAATCCTAGCGAGACCTCTGCCTTCAATCAGCAGTTTATTTTTTGGCAACCCAGCATGCCTTCCCAGTGTACTATTCTGAAAATTATTGTTTTTTGGCACATTTGGTCATCGAGGTTTATTTTAGCCTCTGTACATATATGGCAAAACATAAAGGCGTCTACACTGTCACATTCTTCACTCGACTTACCTTTTTTTTTTGAAAATGTAGCTAGCTGTATGTTTTCAACCATTGCTGCACAAAATTACGTTTTACCTTACGAGTAACCGTTACCTCATCTTTAGATGATGAAAGCTCCACTGGTTTGATAACAATACTATTATCGACGGTCGTTTGTAAAAACGCGGTTCAAATGATAATTTCGTATGTTTTGGATCTATTTAAGTTTTTTTACCTTGGACGCCATTTTCATTCGAATGCTGATAGTATCTTGGAACAAAGCAAGGCATACATTTGAGGGAATGGAAATTGTTGCTTCTTTGTGTGACAAGGATGCGCATAAAATAATAGTTTCTCATGAGAATCACAGTAAAATCACATGTTTATTTTTCGCTTCTTTCTTGTGTGGTGATTTATGGTTCTAACATACTGTTGCTACAAATGATGTGACAGTTACAGGTCACATAAGGTCAGCTCCAGGCTCCTCACTCAGTTGTAACCCTATGTATTATGATAACATCAGCATAAGAAACTGATGTGCGTGTGTTTTCTCTGTTTGAGCGAGTTGTAATCTAGCCAATGAAGTAGTTAGACCAAACCTTTATTTTGTGTTAATCAGCAAAACATAACACTGGGTGCATCAATTTACGTACCGGCGACGATTTTTTTTTTTAGACCAAACCTTTGTTTTGTGTTAATCGGCGAAACATAATTGGGGTGCATCAGTTTACGTACCGTCGTCGACTTTTGTGCATCAAATCGTAAAATTCTGCATATTTGATGCATGACGCATAGGTAGATAAAACACTGGCATGTAAACATTTTGTATAGTCTTCTGCCGTTTCAGTTTGCGTGGAAGATTGCACAGAGCGGCCATTTTTTATAAGATAACACCATTCAGCATGATTTCAGTAGATTACTGTGTCCATTTTACTTTCAGTTCAAAAATTGAACCTCTTCCAAAGACACCTTCAGCAAAACGAAGCCGTCGTAAAATAACAAGGCGTAAAATTGAAGAACTCAATGAGGAGGATGAAGAGAATAACCCACCAGCCAAAAGACTCAGGTATGTATTAGTTGACAAGAAAGACATTTCTGCTTGAACTTTTCTAATCAGCTTTCCAAAAAAAAAAATTGTGTTCATTCAGCATGCACATTGAATGAATGCCACTATATCTTAACAGTGTTCCAGCTAGGATTTCAAATGGCGGGTGCTGACCAGGGCACCTTGAGCGTCGTCGGACAATTATTCAAGATCAGGACACTTCATGTGTGAAAGGATGTTATATGGTAACCAATAAAAGAGAGACAGAATAATTAACTTCGACTCATAATCATTTATGTCTCAGACTATTCACTATTTCAACCAATAACTAAAAGCTAGGATTCTTCTTCATTATAGGGTACAGGTGTTGGGTCTGTTGCCATCTAATCTGTCCTGGTTTCCTTTGTAGGTTCATTTTGAGAGAATCTAAAACAAATACAAATGGTTATTTTACTCTTCATGTTCCAATAATATTTATATCATTGCAAAATTTCAAATTTGTAATTAGCAATAATAATAATAAATGACCTTATGGTCCACACAGTATATGATAATTAGAAAATTAATGTCACAAAAATTAAAACCATGCAACTTAAAGTATAATTTCTTTCTCCGTCTGTATAATGAAAATAATATAATTTTTTAAAAAAAAGAATAGTGACTTTTTTGTTAAAACATCATTCTTGTAAATGTCAGATATGTTAATTTCAGTATAAAGGCATATAAACGTTCGATTTCAATTTCATCAAGGTACTGAAGTCAATCTACATATTGTGCATTCTGAATAAGAATCGATGATGAATATAAATGATCAAAAGAATATGTCTTTATATACATGTAAAATTAAAGTACATGGACAAAAAAGACTGTTTTCATTTTAAAGCAACACGTACCCAACAGAAACGGTTTTTGTTTACCAAGACAACAGCTTTTGATGCCGGTGGAAGGATGGGGGTATGAAATAAGAATAAAATAAACAATAAAATGCACATACCAAAAATATTATGCCAGTTTCCTCTTGTGCTTTGATCCTGTCTTTGCGAGTGAATTACTCTCTC
>JAECUM010003491.1:0-64732 GCA_016617855.1 Megalonaias nervosa | reverse complement strand
AATTTCAATTTTTCTCTACGTTGAAGAGTAAAATGCACAATTTGTTCTGTAACATAATCATGCGCAGGTGTGTGCTTCACAGCATTTTCATTACTTTAAACTTGTTTTATATCTACTGAGAAAGCTTGGATTGAAAATTTGTTACTCATAGAGGGCGTTATAGAGTTATGAAATAAGTTAATGACCAAGGATACCCTTGAAGTAAGCATTCTTCCTCTGAGAGTAATTCATTTCATCCAATAGCAAACTGAATGCAACATTATAATATAACACATTTAATTTTTTTAATCTTACAATGTCATTCAAAATAAAGATTACAAACTTACTAAATTCATCGGAGAACAGGGCATCCATCAATCGTTTTAGGTTATGATTTTCCCTGGATTGATCTGGAATGGGAACAAAAACACATGTATATTCATCAAACAGCGTACCAATAATAAGTTATATTTCGAGAAGAACATTGATGAAAAAAATTCGAAATATCATTGATATAATGCTTTATTGCAACGCAATGCAGAAAAGTAGATTGCATTTGTGATGATATTCTTACCAAAATCAGAAAGACTGGGATTCAATGCTGATTATTTGGTTACAAAATAGGGAATTCCATCGAACATTAAGGTGTTTAGGTTCCATCTTGGCTTACATGACTTACAAATAGGTGCTGGCTACCAATGTGGTCTTTTGCATTATGCCTTACTTTCTTCCCACCGTCTCTTAAAGTTAACATGCAAATATCACAATTTTAATTATAGTTTCCATATTTTCTGTGAAAAGACCGGCTAATGACAAATACATTTAAGCACTAAGATCATCTTTGCTTATGTCATCTTTTAAAATTTGTTAACAGTGTCCATAGTAAACAAGGGTAATCGAGAAAGTTATTCAAGTATAGAAATATAGTACACATACATATCCACATGTGCAGTTAAACACAACCAAATATAATTACAGTCAATTTATAATTTATTTTGCATCATTCAGTAACTTTAGATATTGAGTCATACATTTTGAATTATGAAATTACATATCCAATTTGTGAAAGCCAAATGCACAAGATTATTTTTAAAGAATATATTAATAATGCTTAACATTTTCTAATACTGCTTTTGCAATTGAAATATGTAAAGCGTTTGAGCACGGTTATTTGCAATCACCTATCATTTATTGTTAATTCGCAATCATAATATGACTATCATACGAACCATGAAGTTAGTTTACAAGGGTGAATGACAATATTTAGCTTTTACTTGCGACGTTAAATGAGCTTAATATACTTTGACACTCAAATCTCTCTCTCTCTCTCTCTCTCTCTCTCTCTCTCTCTCTCTCTCTCTCTCTCTCTCTCTCTCTATATATATATATATATATATATATATATATATATCAATGAGCGGTGCAGGTAAGTTTACGGGCACTTGAGATGGATTATTTAAACTGTTACCAGGAAAATAAAATTCGGTACAACCGTTTGCCAACTCACATATCTAAAAGTAACACTAACGATAAACTAAACTAAACAAAATAAATCGTCCCTATTACTGAGGTATTTATGCCACTTACCTGGGCAGTCTTGCATGTTACACTCCATTGTCATGAACTGGTACGTTTCTCCGATACATTGCTTACCGGCATTACTCGGTGCCGGATTTGTGCACGACCGGGTTTTGTATCTTATACGTTTACCGCCATTACACGATCTGGAGCATTCACTGTTCCATTTCCAATCTCCCCAAACACTCCAACCTCCATTCACGCCTTGTCAATAAATAAATAAATAAATAAATAAATAAATAAATCTGTATAGCGTTATATATGTCTATGTGCGTTAATTTATTACACTAACTAACTGGCGCAGTATTGGCATGATTTATTTAGCACACTTGATTTCTCATTTTTAAAAGTCTAAATAATTTTTCAGGTCCATTTACAGTAAACCGAATAAATGGAATGACTATAATAGCCAGAAAAATTAAGGCATATGAGGTCAGAAACTAATCTCTTAAATAGTTCAATGAGTTACGCTTTATTTACCTCAGTTATTGTCGAGATGGTTTACAAAACTATTCTATAATAAGAACTAAAACATTAAGATGTATCTCTTTTAATCTCCCTGATTTAACTCGCATTCCTAATCTGGTTGATTGAACTCACTATTTTAATCTACCTGATTTAACTCATCCTTTTAATCTCCATGACTTTACTCACCCTTGTAATCTCATTGATTTAACTTAGCTTTCTCTATTACTGTTTGCATCGCTAGACTAAGTAGATTTTTAAACAGTTCAAATATCTAGTTAGATTATCAACGAACTATTTATAGGAGGTATACATGGCAATTCTAAGATTAGGTTTTCGCTCTGTGTGTTTGCGGTGATGAATCCTAGGTGATGATTAAACACTACACAGTCCATCAAATAAAACAGGTATATAGAACCGACTGCAATGCATAGTTTTTGAAAGATTGCAAAACTTTTCCAGCTTAATTGGCATTCTCTTTATCTACCTATCTTTGCTGACTTTCTTCTTCAGGAATCAGTTTGTTGTCTAAAACAGTATAATGTCAAACAAAAACTAAGTGTCTGATATATTTATAGGTAGAAATATAAATCATGCTTCTGTATGTATGTCCATGACAAAATCAAACTTTGAAACTTGAGAGATATATCTCTTACTTTGACATTGAGTCATGTTGCATAAATCGAGTTTGAATTCCGTTGTAATTCCGAAACACGGCTTTTTGCCATACTGAGGATCAGGATTTGTGCACGTTCGGTTCCGGGTTCGAACCTGAGTTCCTCCATCACACGTTACACTGCAGGTGCCATTTGTCCAGCTGCTCCAATCCGAAAATGCTACGTCAACTGCAAAGAAACATATATATTGCGGTTTTGCGAATGATCAAACATTTTATGCTAAAAATGAAAATACAGTTATAATCAGGCCAACGTTCCCTACAGGGAGGAGTATGATGCTTTATTCCATCAAAGTCTAGTTAGTTTTAGATATCGTATGGCTAGTGCTAAGGTAGATAATCTTAGAATGAACTTTACCTTCGTTCGAAATTTACAAACCCAAATGAAATCTGGAGGTGATTTAGAATTTGGGAGTAACGTCAAGACGATTAATTCAGTTCGTGGCTGCTTTTTTCGGCAACCATCATAAATAGTCGCTATGTTAAAATTTTATCCATAACTCCTTTGAAAACATTCTAGTGCGAGGCAAACGTTCCAACATGGCATGACTAGTGTGATTACCAGCATTCAACCATGAAAAAAGCACATCTACTTTCAAGAAAATGTTATAATTCAATTCATTAGTGCATTAGCTACATGATCTTTTAAACTATCCGACATGTAATCGAATTTATACAACCCAATGTTTATGAAGCAATCTTTACGCATTTTTGTGTAATGAACACGGCAAAGTTTAGAAATGGAAAACAAAATCATTTTCATACGTAAATTATTAAATTAATAACAATGGATTTGAGAAAAAAACTTGGATGAACATTTCCTTGAAAGACATCAATTTCTAGAGTAAAGTTTGGCAATATGTAAATTTTACCCGACATAGTAAATTTTGAAGCTATTTTGGAAAACGTAGTTAAATGATACAAAGTATAGAGGGTTAGAAAATCATCTTTATTTGCGATTTTTGTCTTTGGTGAGCTTAGTCTGCAGTATACTGTGTCTGTTATTTACAGTAACGACAAGGCAAAAGGGATGATCCAAGTTTCTAGAAGACACCAATTTTATTGGTTTCTTCATGTCTGACCTTTAAAACCAACATTTGCCTACACATATATGTTTTTTTAAGTTCTATGGAGAATAATACTGATTACAGACGAAATAGAGACATGTAATTTTAATATGAATTTCAGGCATCAACTTAATACAGTTATGATTAGTTGTGCAAATAATCATTATCGTGGCTAGTATCTCAGAAGCTAGTCCGTGTAGTGTAGGAAATGAACATGTCTTATGTATATTTAAAGACCAATATTTCTTACTTGGACACTGATTTATATTGCACGATATGGTCTCCGATTCCTTCGACCTTCCCTTACATTCTTTTCCTTCATACCGCTGCAAAGCATTGTTGCAGGAACGGGTCCGATTTCGTATTTGTGTACCTCCACCACACGTGACGTCGCACCTGCTATACTTCCATTCAGTCCAGGATTTCCACCCATCGTCACCTGCGTCAAAGTAATTTTAGAATAATAGTGTGTGAAGAATAAGATGTTCTTTCTGAGTATTTTCACGAGCAGAAAAAGTTGTGCAACCTTCAGTATCTGATTTAAAAAAAGTTACAATAGAATTTCCACAAATAATGACATTGTTGAAGTGCTGCGGCAGTTCATATTCTGTTTGGTATCTCGGATTTTTTTATTTATTATATTTTTGCTAATAGATTCAAGGGGAAAAGAGCATATTGGAGAAAGTGTTTTAATTTTTACTGAGTATTTAATTCGTAGCTGAGTTCAAGTTATCAAATTTCATTGATGAATTTGATGTGTGTAAAAGCTATAACTTTCTTAATAAACATGTAAACGTATTTAGAAATATACTTTCGATCAAGTAGAACATTGTATTAAAGCTAAGTTCCGCCGTGTCGAATGTGAGAATAAACAGAGGTAGTAACTTCATAGCTAGCTACCTAAAGGCAATATTTATGAACCAATTATGAACCTATCACGGAACAAAGGTGAACTCAGGTAAAAGATGAATCTAACTGTTTAAGATTTTGTGCCTTAAATATTGTATCCATATGTTCTGGTTATTGATTCTTTTCTTATTTGAGGCCGCTATTCCTTACTAGGACACGGGTCTGCATTGCAAGGAATAGTATCTGATTCCTTTGCATTTCCGATACATTCTTTTCCGGCAAATTGTGGTCTCGGATTTGTGCAGGACCGGTTTCGATTTCGACGCTGTATCCCGTCGCCACATGTAACGCTGCATGTGCCATATGTCCAATTACTCCAGGCAGTCCAGTCTCCGTTTACTGTTAATAATAATAATAATAATAATAATAATAAAAGTAATAGTAAAGTAATAACAATTAGAAGATGAAGAAGGAGAAGAAGAAAGATCACAATGATTGTAGATTTTTGTGTGGAGGAATTCTCCATTTTCATTTAACTATTGATGTGAACAAATCTTTTGGATTAAATATTAAGGTGTTCTATTCAGCATCGAATTCATCATTTGCCCCACATTTAAGCCATGATAATGTTTATATTCAAACCTTCTTACAATTGCATTAAATTGTTCGCCTGAAAGTATTGAAGGTTAAGACCCACTCCTTTTTCTTCTTTGTTTAGAATCTAGTTAATAGTTTTCTCCGTGGCACTTAACATAACAGACACCTCATAGAAAATGTTGTTGTAACGACCAGACACGAAGAAACCAAACAATTTTTAATCTTGATGCCTGGCCGTTACACCTGTAAATTTGGTACCTTCATGTATGGCGATTACCAGGTTACAGATAAGATGCTATCACAAGTACGCTATTTTCAGTGCCACGGAGAGAAGACTGATAGATATTTGTTAACCTACATGACTTTCAGGAGACAATTTCATACATTTATGGCTTACTACGAAAATAGTCGTCCTTATGGCTACAGTATGGGATAAAAGTCTGAATCAGGGGCTAGTCAATAAAGTGAAGTAATTGAATACGTCTAATGCATATCTGTAGATCTAAATTTCTTACTTGGACATTGAAATGAATTGCAAGGTATTGTCCCTGATTCCCGTGAACTTCCGCTACATTCTTTTCCTCCATACTGCGGCAGAGGCGAGTTGCAGAAACGGGACCGATTTCGAAATATTGTACCTACACCACATGTCACATTACAGCTGCTATACCGCCAGTCAGTCCAGTTGCTCCACCCACCGTCAACTAGGTCAAGAAGTTACAATATTAGAGTGTGCATTACGCTGCTGTTCTTTCTTTGCATAGGTAGGTGAAATACATTTTGTGTATAATTCACTATCTGACAAGCATGGAAGTTTAAAAAATAATTTCCAGAAATAATTAACATTATTGAATTCCGGCGGTTCTTTATACTTTGTTTGAGCGTTGGGCTGTTTCAATATATTTTACTTTGTTTCAAGCAGAAAATAAATCCGGAGCGGAGAATGTTATTCCTTTTATTCGAAGTATTCAATTCATTATTGAGTTTAGGTTTTCATTTATAAGTTCAATGTTTTTCAAAGTTTGAACTTTCTTAGTAAACATGCACACTTATTGTGAAATATATTTACGATAAGGAGGAACAGAGTGTAAGTGGTCTGGTTCGATTTCTACATGTTGATAATAATAATAATAATAATAATAATAATAATAATAATAACAATCATACTATAAAAATAATAATTACAAGAAGAAGGAAACGAAGAGTGAAGCACTTTAGAAAGATCTTGATGTTTGTAATTATTTATCTGAGGACGAATTATCCATTATCCATTTTAATATGGTCATTGATGTCAGGCTTACTGTAATAAAAAACAAACAGTTAGCTTACATATTACGGCGTCATATTCAGAGTTAAATTTAGATTTTGTCTCACGTTCCAGCCACGACAATGTTATTGTCCTAGCTAATTATAATTATATTAAATTGATCACTTTAAAGTAAAGCAAGTTAACTCCAACCTCTGTAACTTCTCTCCTAGGAATGTAGTTTGTTTTCACCACGTGTCGTGGATATGTTGCCGAATGTTACTGTAGCAGAGACGCAAGAGAAATCAATAAATTTGTTATCTTATTGAATGGCCGTTACATCAATAACTTTTTATCTTTGATCTCTCCGCGATACCACCTTTTACCATCATATGCACATTATTCTGAGTTCCACTAAGAAAGAATCTGTCTACATTGTAGGCAGAAAAGGCACAACCAGGACATTAGCTTAAAACACTTTCAGGCGAAGAAATTAATACAATTATGATTGGATGAGAATAATCATTCTCGTTGCTAGTACCTGAGACAAAATCTGAAAAAGAAGCTGAATATGACAACTTAATCTTTATTACAAATATATCACCGAGGGTGAAATTTACTACACTGTAGACTGAGTAGGTACAGAGATGGATGTTAACTTGCAGGATTACAGATAACCAATCAAATACAATTATGAATAGGTACAAAAATAATTAATCCCGTGGTTAGAATGAGGGGTAAAAGCTTGAATCAGGGGCTAATCCATATCGTGACAGAACTGAACATGTCGAATGCGTAAATGTAAAATTTGAATTCTTACCTGGACACTGATTTTCATTGCATGATACTGTCTCCGATTCCATTGAACTTCCATTACATTCTTTTCCGCCATACTGCGGCAAAGGATTGTTGCAGGAACGGATTCGATTTCGAATTTGTGTACCACCACCACATGACACGTTGCAGCTGTTAAATTGCCAGTCAGTCCAAGAGCTCCACTCACCGTTAACTGGGTCCAACAATTGCAAGAATATAAATTGACGAGTTACGCTGGCGTTCCTTCGTTGTATAGGTAAGTGAGAAGAAATTTGTGAGTAATTTATTATCTAACAAACTTACAATTTTAAAATATAATTTACTCAACTACTAACAACATGGAGATCCAGAAGTCCTTTTGTTTTGAGTGTTCCGGTGTTTTGATAAATTGTTTAATGGTGTCACGCAGACAAAACCAGACCGGAGAAAGTAATTCATTTGTTCCGCGTGCTCAGTGCATAATTAATTGAGTTTAGGTTGTACACATTTCATATATAAATCCATGTCTTTGAAAGCTAGAATTTGTTTAGTAACCGTCAACACCTTTAGGGAAATATTGTTATGTGACTAGGCTCGTACAAAGTAACAAAGAAAAGAGTGAAACCAACAAGCTTTATAAATTTAACAGAGTAATTTATTTCCTTAAAAGCAAGGTAAAAATATGAAAAAGGACTTAAGGTTTGTGGATCTAATCCAAAAATTAATCCTAGAATTTAAAAATATGTCCTATCACTAAAAAGTTCTAAATGAATCAAAGTTCGAATACCGATGAAGTCCCAAGATGGAAGGCGATGACGTTTTCTATAAAATCTTTTTTGTGTTGATGTGTCAACAATTCCTTGTTAGAACACCAAGAATAATAATCCAGCTTTAGAATTCCGAATAATTTCCAAATAATGTCTTTGTCCAAGAATTTGAATGAACACAAGTGATTTCCAGGGAGAATAAATTATTAATTCCAAAAAATAGAAAAATTGAATCACTATAAAACGTTAGTTTTAAACGCAACTTGAGATCACGTGACGGGGTCACGTGGTCACTTAGTTCGAATGGCGCAGTAAGACCATAGGCCGACTGATACGTACGCCATGGATGAATTTCATTCTACTGAACGAATCATACTATAACATTCAATAATAAAAAACAATAAAAAAACGTTGTTTACAACAGAGCTGACACACAAGCCAATATGACCTTGATTATGACTAATGATTTTCACTTTGTTTTTATCAATTCTGCATCAAGGTCAGGAACTAGATCAGCTAAAAATACAATGTTGCAATCATGACTTGTTTACTGTGAGAATAAGAAAAACATTCAGAACTGAACTGAATTATAAAAAAATCAAATCCTGTAGACAAAATTATCATTACAGTTACATGTAATGCAATCAAATAAAATAAAAAAGGTTAAAACTAACAAACAAATAATTAAATTACATATACGTACCAATATATTTACGATAAAGAGGAACTGTGTGTAAATACTCTAGCTCCGTTTATAATTGTCTATTTCCAGAATATATTAATAAATATATAAATAAATAAATACAACAACAACAACAACAACAACAATAATAATAATAATAATAATAATAATAATAATAATAATAATTATAATAACGATAGTGATAATGACAAAAATAATAACAATAATTAAAAGAAGAAATGGAGAAAAAAAGAAGCATAAGAGCTAAGTAGTTTGGAAAGATCTTGATCATTGTAACTGTTTATTTCCTGGTGAACTATCCATTGTAATTTTGTCATGGATGTCCGTCTAACTGCGATTACGAATAACATTTGGATTAAATATTAAGCCGTAATATTCAGCGTTTGATTTTTTTCCCACGTTCTAGCTACGATATTGTTTTTTGATCTATCTAATGATAATTGTATTAAATTGATGAAGTGAAAGTAATGAAAGACCAATCTGTATTTTCTCTCATTGGAAATGTAATTTATTTTCATCACGTGTATGTGGTGTCGAATGTCGTTGAAGAGGCGAGACAATAAAGTAATCAATGAGTTTGTTATCTGATTGTATGGCCGTCACAGCACGAAACTGGTATCTTCAGTCTGGCCGGTAATCACCATATACATTATTTTAGTTTCACTAAGAAAGAAAATTACTACATTATATGCAGGGAAGACACAGCTAGGAGAGTTAGCTGACAGAACTTTCAGACGACCAAATTAATACTATTATGAACAACTAACAAAATAATCATCCTCGTGGCACGTATCTGACGAAGAAGATGAATTTCACGCTTTCGATAATATCTGAATTAGGAGCTGCATATCAGTACTTAACCGTCAATCCTACAGCTCCACGGATATTGAAATTGACTACACTGTAGACGGAGAATGTACTGAAATAGTTTATTAACTTAGATGACCTTCAGACTACCAATCTAACACAATTATGATTAGCACAAAAGTGGTCTTTCTGATGGCTAGAATGCGGGATAAAATTTGAACATGTCTAAAGTGTAATTGTAGACTTAGATTTCGTAATTAGGCACTCATTTTTATTGCAAGCTACTGTCTCAGATTCCCTTGAAATTCCACTACATGTTTTCCCCGCCATACCGCGGAAAGGGTTTTGTTGCAGGAACGTGTCCGATTTCGCATTTGTTTACCTCCACCACATATGACATTGCAACTGCGATACGTCCAGTCAGTTCAGAAAATCCAAACACGGTTAACTAATTCACACAATTGCAATACCAGAGTGTGACGATTCTATTTGTTATCTTCTCTTTAATTGATTGACTGATATATTTGATATCTTCATGTTTTATCGTTGGCTACAATAAAGGCGGATAAGATAAAGCGATGGATCTTTGCTTACATGACTTTTCATCAACGAAGTTAATAGACTTATGATTAGTTATCAAGATAATCGTTTTCGTCGACCGTGAGGCAGAAGCTTCGATCATAGCTCATGTCTTGTAGGAATTTTGCACGTCTAACGTATAACTGCAAAGGTAGCTTTCTGACTTGGACACCGATTGTATTGCAAGATACTGTCTCTGATTCCTTTGAACTTCCGGTATATTCTTTTCCGCCATACTGCGGCAAAGTGTTGTTGTAGAAACTGGTCCTATTTCGAACTTGTGTACCTTTACCCAGGCCCGGCCCTAGGATGTGCGGTGCCCAAGGGAGCATGCGAAGCCCAAATCAGCGAGCGATGTGCGCGGTGCCCCAAGCAAAATAAAATTGCATTGCGGAGAAGCGCGAGGCCCAAGGCAGTTGCCACGTTCGCCTTGCCCTAGCGCCGGGCCTGCCTTTACCAGATTTCACATAGCAAATTCTATACATCCACTCAGTCCAGGAGCACAAAAAAGAAAACGTCAGCCATGTTAACAACGTACAATAATAGCGTGTGACAAAAACATTTAATATTTTTATGTCTTGCCTTTCCACCAATACATTTACTATCTTCATGTCTTAGACTTACACAAATATTTCTCAGCACATGTACGTTATTTTACGTGCCTTGTGAATGAAATTGAACATATTGTGGCAGAGAAGAAACAGAAGTCGCTGTAAAATTAGTGGACTTTCAGGCAACCTATAAAGTACAATTATGAATAGCTACGACATGATAATTCGCGCGCAAAGGCAGTCTCTATTCTGTGATAGAGGAAAGGTGAACAATATCCTCAGGTATAAAGTGAATCTAACTGTTTAAGATTATGTGGTGTATTGGATATATATATATTTATTTATTCATTTTTCATTTATGATTTAATTAAGATCAACTGTTTTAAACCATAATTCATTACTCCGACATTGGTCTGCATTACGGGACAAATTTGCAGAGTTCGTTACCGATACGATACATTTTGTCCCGGTGTCAAGGAATTGTATAAATCTCTCTATTTATTAAATATATGTACTCGGGTTTCTTTTTTTATTTTTGTGTACAACGATACCCGAGGGTGATTTTTGTATATTGTACATTATTTCGAAACAGTGAGTTCGGTTCATCCTATCCCGCACGTACGAAGTGTTTTCAATAGGAAAAACCGAATTTTTTCCAGCGCACAGACGATGTAGGCTACATTGTCTGTGTACAAATACCTCACCGTAAAGTGATATATTCACATTACGGAACGTTTTGTCAGTAAGCAGTCTACTTAGGGACTTGCACATCTTCAGCTGTAGAGGTATGTAATTTATTAATTTCTTATGTATATTATTTCTTTTGTATATTGTAAGTTACAGCTATTGTACTACTACGCTTATTTTTGTACATTTTCTATGTAGCTTTGGCTTGCGTGGTATAATGCAATACTTTCTATTCTTGTTTGTGACTTAGCAAGAGATTTACATTAACAATATAAAGCTGCATCTTATTAAGAAACGTTTAGTACCATAGGAATCTTATCGGACACGGTTCACTTCTGAACCCGTTTATTGTTTTGTACTATTGTACCTATAATGTGATTCGTATAACTTACCGTATAAAACGTCATTATGTTTTATCCTGTATGCCGTGTCATAAGTAGTACACGGTGTTGGATGTATTTTCAGCTGACCAGAGTGCAGAGCTGTAGAGGTGACCAACCAGAGTGACCAGAGTGATCCATGGTGATCTTAGTCGTGGTACCAGCTATAGAGCTAACCATAGAAATTAATTAATCACAGCAGCCGTAGAGCTGAATGAACAGTGTTGCTGGTCAAGTAGCAGGAGATCGGACGTTGCAGACCGGATTGGTGGGCGCTGATTGCTTGATTGACCAAGGAATTGAATGATGGTCGGTGATTATCTATAATGATACTTGCTTGATTGACCGGTGTGACCGGTAGCCAAGTGTGATTTTGACGGAGTGTTTAATGTGTTACTCAATGCATGTAATCTTTTAGCCGTGGGCTAATTTTGGGGTTTTGTTATACCCATTGTCTTGGGAGTGTATCCGATATTTTTGTATGATATCTCTCCAATCAATTCATCATTTTACTATTTGAGTTAAACAATATCTAATTTTTCACTAGTTGAGTGAATACATCAGTTTTAGTATTTGAGTAAAACACGTCATTTTTTATTCTTTTCATCGTGTGGAATTGCTGTCATTTGTTCACCTTTTGTCCTTGTACTATGGGTCATTTATTTGTATTTATATTTGTTAAATTTTTAGGTTCGTGCGTATTATGTTAATTTGTTCAATATTTGGATCTATAAACGTACGTATTAATCATAATTCTTTCTTATTCAAATCATACATCAATAAACATTGTATTTGTATCACCATCAAACGTATTCTGTTGTAAATCCGGAAATCCCAACGCGGTTATCTTGTTACACCCGGCAAATAACTCACTTTGTTTCTCCGTGACAATCACATTAACGTTCATTTCGTGGCAAATGTTGGTGTAATAACTACTAAATTAATAATGTGCGTGGGTAGAATGCGGGGAATGATATTATCCAGACCTAGATCATGTATGATAGATATTGAACAAGTCTAATGTATCATTGTCAGCATAGCTTTCTTACCTGGACACTGATTAATATTGCAAGATGTCGTATCCCATTCCTCTAAATATCCGAAACATTCTTTACCATCATATTGAGGCAAAGGATTGTTGCAGGAACGGGTCCGATTTCGCAGTTGTGTACCTCCGCCACAAGTAGCGTTGCAAGCGCTGTACTTCCAGTCAGTCCAATTGCTCCATCCACCATCAACTGGGTCAGAAAATTACAAGATTAGACTCGAGATGAATAAAAATGTTCTATGTTAGTTTTCGGCATGTGATTAACAATTTGGTGCACAAGTACACAATTTCAAATTGAAATTTCCAGAGAATCAGCATGTTCGATGATCAGAGGTCAGTTATACAATTGTTGAAGAGTTTAATTGCTTTTTGAGTTATTTTACTTTTATGATGGTCGCAAACAGAAAACTCACGCCGTCACAATTCATTCCATTTATTCACAGTATTCAATTGAAAAGCAATTTTAGGTTAACCAGATTTCAGTGATAAATTCGATGTATTTGAAAGCTGGAATGTCCTTAATAAACATGAAAACGTATTACGCATTATATGTTGTACAAGGTGGAACATTGCATAAAGGCCGTAACTACGTTGCTCCGTATCTAATGAGAGAATATTTGGTGGTACTGACTTGTTTGCCAGCTAGCTCGCTAAAGGCACATTGACATTCGAAGGCTATGTATTGATCAATCATAAATCTGTCATAGAAGGAAGCTGAATTAGATTCTCATTTTGCTTGAGGATTTTAACTCATGATAATATCTCAACATTAATATTGGATTCATATGTTGTTTCTTCATCCGTCTATTAATTAATTTGGATGAACAGTTCTAAACCGGTATTTCTTACTCGGACATTGGTCTAAATTAACAAAAACATTGTCGCTGATAGTTATATTTTCTAATACATTTTTCCGAGGCAAAATATTTAATTTCTTTCTCTGTGGGGATTTAAATAACATTGATACCATAAGAATGTTGGTGAGACCGTGAGAAAAGAAGAAACCGAAAGATTGTGATTACTTCTGAAATTAATTATTCTCGTGGCAGAATCTGAATTAGATGCTGAATAAGAAGCCTCAATATTTAATGAGTGTCACGGAGAAAGACATTGGCAACTTTGAATGCAGTAAAGATGGAGTGAAAGTTAATTTACAGGACTTTCAGGAAACTAATAATCTAAAATTGTAAATAACTATAAGCAGAGCAATTCGCATGGGTATTTGAAAACGCCTTGGTTGTTATTGAAGACTTATATTTCTTACTTGGACACTGATTTGTATTGCATGATACTGTGTCCGATTCATCTGTACTTCCGAGACATTCTTTTCCGTCATACTGCGGCAAAGGATTGTTGCAGGAACGGGTCCGATTTCGACTTTGTGTACCTCCACCACATGTGACGCTGCAATCGCCGTACTTCCAGTCAGTCCAGTTGCTCCACCCACCATCAACTAGGTCAAAAAATTACAATACTAGACATTGGTGAATGAAGATGTTCTTTGTTAGTTTTGGGCATGTGATTAACAATTTGGTACACAAGCACACAATATCAAATTGGAATTTCCACAGATAATGAGCATTTTCGATGAGCAGAGGTCAGTTAAACAATTGTTGAAGAGTTTAATTGCTTTGAGTTATTTTACTTTTATGATGGTCGCAAACAGAAGACACGGACCGAGAAAATTAAATCCATTTATTCAGAGTATTCAATTCAAAAGCAATTTTAAGTGAATCAGTTTTCATGGATAAATTCGATGTATTTGAAAGCTCAAATGTCCCTAATAAACATGAAAACGTATTTAGCAATATGTGTTGCATAAGATGAAACATTGCATAAAGGCTCTAACTACGATGCCTCATATCTAATGAGAGAATATTCAGTGGTACTAACTTGTTTGTTTGAGAGTCGAAGGTAATTTGTTGATCAATCATTAATCTGTCATAGAAGGAAGCTGTACTATGTCCTCAGGTAAAAAGACAATATGGTTATCATTATCTCCTTAGATATTGGATATATGTATTGTGTCTTTATTCGTTTATTGATTAATTTAGATGAACAGTTCTAAGCCGATATGTCTTACTCGGAGATTGGTCTAAATTAAAAAGACTTTCGCTGATGCAGTTATGTTTCTTATCAATTTTTGGGCAAAATATTTAATTCATTTCTCATTTTTACTTGAAATGTTCATATCATGGAATATGTTGGGGGGAGACAAGAAGAAACTGAATCATTGCGGTTACATTGAAATTATTTATTCCCGTGGCAAGACTGGGTGGCACAATATGAATTAGATGCTGAATACGAAAACTCAATATTTAATGCAAGAGTGCCACGGAGAAAGACATTGGCAACTTTGAATTCAGTAAAGATGCAGGGGTGAAAGTTAATTTACAGGACTTTCAGGGAACTGAAAATGTACAAATGTGAATAGCGAGAAAGAGAATAATTGGCATGGGTATTTGAAAACGCCTTGGTTTTTATTGTAGACCTATATTTCTTACTTGGACAATGATTTGTATTGCATGATACTACGTCCGATTCATCTGAACTTCCGAAACATTCTTTTCCGTCATACTGCGGCAAAGGATTGTTGCAGGAACGGGTCCGATTTCGACTTTGTGTACCTCCACCACATGTGACGCTGCAATCACTGTACTTCCAGTCAGCCCAGTTGTTCCACCCACCATCAACTAGGTCAGAAAATTACAATACTAGACTTTGGTGAAAGAAAATGCTGTTTGTTAGTTTGGGGCATGTGAGTAACAATTTGGTGCACAAGCACACAATTTCAAATTGGAAATTGCACCAATAATGAGCATTTTCGATGATGAGAGGTCAATTATACAATTGTTTAAGAATTTATTTGGTTTGAGTTATTTTACTTTAATGATGGCCGCAGACAGACAATACAGACCCGTCACAATTCATTCCATTTATTCAGAATATTTAAATCAAAGGCAATTTTAAGTTAAGCAGATTTCATTGATTAATTCGACGCATGTGAAAGCTCGAATGTCCTTAATAAACATGAAATCGTATTAAACAATGTAGGTTGTATAAGGTGGAACATTCCCTAAAGGCTCTAACTACGTTGCTCCGTATCTAATGAAAGAATATTGTGGGGTACTAACTTGTTTGCCAGCTAGCTCGCTAAAAGCACATTGAGAGTCGAAGGCAATTTATTGATCAATCATTAATCTGTCATAGAAGGAAGCTGAACTATATCCTCAGGTAAAAAGACATTCTAACTGTTTATAATTTTCTCCTCTATAATACTGGATTTATATGGTGTTTCTTCATTCGTTTATTAATTACTTTAGAGGAAAAGTTCTAAGCCAATATTTGTTTATTACTCGAACATTCAACTAAATTTTTAAAAAATTGTTGTTGATTCAATTACATTTCCAATCCATTTGTGCTCGGCAAAATATTTAATTTATTTTCTCTGTGGCACTTTAAATATCATTCAAATCATGGCACTGTTGGTGAGACTTCAAGATTAGAAGAAACTGAATCATTGTTATTACTTCTGAAATTAATTATTCTCGTGGCAAGACTGTGTGGTACAATCTGAATTAGATGCTGAATACGAAACCTGAATATTTAATGCAAGAGTGCCACGGAGAAAGACATTGCCAACTTTGAATGCAGTAAAGATGCGGGGGTGAAAGTTAATTTACAGGATTTTCAGGGAACTAAAAATGTACAATTGTGAATAGTTACAGACAGAATAATTTGCATGGGTATTTGAAAACGCCTTGGTTTTTATTGTAGACCTATATTTCTTACTTGGACACTGATTTGTATTGCATGATACTGTGTCCGATTCATCTGTACTTCCGAGACATTCTTTTCCGTCATACTGCGGCAAAGGATTGTTGCAGGAACGGGTCCGATTTCGCTTTTGTGTACCTCCACCACATGTGACGCTGCAATCGCCGTACTTCCAGTCAGTCCAGTTGCTCCACCCACCATCAACTAGGTCAAAAAATTACAATACTAGACATTGGTGAATGAAAATACTCTTTGTTAGTTTTGGGCATGTGATTAACAATTTGGTTCAGAAGCACACAATTTCAAATTGGAAGTTCCACAAATAATAAGCATTTTTGATGAGCAGAGGTCAATTATAGAATTATTTAAGAGTTTATTTGCTTTGAGTTATTTTAATTTTATCATCGTCGCAAACAGATGACGCAGATCGTCACAACTGATTCCATTTATTCAGAGTATTTAATTCAAGAGCATATTTAAGTTAACCAGATTTCATTGATAAATTAGATGTATTTGAAAGCTCGAATGTCCTTAAGAAACGTGAAAACGTATTAAACAATATGTGTTGTATAAGGTGGAACATTGCATAAAGTCTCTTTCTACGTTCCTCCTTATCTAATGAGAGAATATTTGGTGGTACTAACTTGTTTGCCAGCAAGCTCGCTAAGGGCACATTGACAGTCGAACGCTATTTATTGATCAGTCATTAAGGTGAACTATATCCTCAGGTAAAAAGACAATCTAACTGTTTATAATTAACTCCTATGAATTATTGGATACATATGTTTTTTTCTCCATTCGTATATTCATTAATTTAGATGAAGAGTTGTAAGACGATATTTCTTACTCGGACATTGGTCTCAATTGAAAATAGTGTCGCTGATTCAGTTGCACTTCGTGTCCGTTTGTTCGCGTCAAAATAATTAATTTCTTTCTCTGTGGCACTTTAAATAACGTTCATATCATGGCATTGTTGGTGAGACGGCGAGACAAAGAGAAACTGAATCATTGTGATTACTTCTGAAATTAATTATTCTCCTGGCACGACTGTGTGGCACAATCTGAATTAGATGCTGAATACGAAACCTGAATATTTAATGCAAGAGTGCCACGGAGAAAGACATTGGCAACTTTGAATGCAGAAAAGATGCAGGGGTGAATGTTAATTTACAGGACTTTCAGGGAACTAAAAATGTACACTTTTGAATAGCGAGAAACATTTTTTCGCATGGGTATTTGAAAACGCCTTGGTTTTTATTGTAGACCTATATTTCTTACTTGGACACTGATTTGCATTGCATGATACTGTCTCCCATTCATTTGATGTTCCGAAACATTCTTCTCCACCATACTGCGGCAAAGGATTGTTGCAGGAACGGGTCCGATTTCGACTTTGTGTACCTCCACCACATGTGACGCTGCAATCACTGTACTTCCAGTCAGTCCAGTTGTTCCACCGTCCGTGAACTGGGTTAGAAAATTACAATAATATGGTGGGATGGATATAGATATCCTTTGTGGGTCCGTCTTCTCTTTTCTTCCGTTTTATTGGTCAACATCACTAAACATTGACCATTGAAATGTATTCACTTTATTCCGAGTATTCAATTGATAATTTGTTTTATGTTTTCCAAATTTCCCATTTAAATCCTATTTATCTGAAATCTATAACATCCTTAATAATCATGACAACCAAGGGAGAAATATATGTTCTCTGTAGTGAAAATTATTTCGAAGTTCTGGTCACGTTCTCCTTGTCTAATGAGAGTACAAATAATTTTACTAACTTGTTACCCGGCTAGTTAGTTAATAGCACATTCACAGCCAAACATTATTTATGTATCAGGCATACATCTGTCGTAGAAAGAAGATGAACAATAACTTCTGGTAAGTTTTGAATCTAACCGCTTTTTTTGATGTGCTAAATATCGGATATATTTGCTGTATACTTATTTGTTTATTATTTAAATTAGATGTACTGTTGCTAGCAGATGTTCCTTAAGAGGACAATAGTCTGCATTGCTAGTAAATGTCGCTGATTCACATATATTTCCGACACATTTTCCCTTGAAAATTACTCCGTTTGTTTCATTGTGGCACTTACAATAGTGTCCATGTTATGACAAATGTTTGTGTATGTAACACATATTATGAAACTAAAAAAATTATAAGTGGATATGAAAATTATCGTTCACGTTGATAGACTGTGGGGTTGAATCTGAATTAGGTGCTGAATATGACGGCTCAATATTTAATCGAATGGTACCGCAGAGAAATTGTCACCAGTCTAGGCAAACAAGATGCAGAGATGAATGTTAATTTACAGGACAATTAGGCAACGAATAGAATACAATTATGAAAAGCTACGAACATAATATTTCGCGTGGGTGGAATGTGGGAGAAATGCCTTAATCGGGTGTAGTTCATATAGTGTAAAATTTGAACACGTTTAATTATTGATTGTAGATATAGATTTCCTACTTGGACACCGATTTGTATTCCTTCATTTATTATTTTATTAACGTCAGCTGTTTAAGAGTTTGTAATCAGACGTTGATTTACCTAACAAGAAATTGTCTCCAAATTCTGTTGAATTTACGATACATTTTTATTTCTGCAAATTACTCCATTTCTATCTCCTTGGAACTGAAACTGACGCTCACGTCATAGCAAATGTTGATGTAACTGAGGGATATGAGGAAACCAACGGTTTATGACTAGCTATCAAAATAATCATTCCCGTTCCTAGGCTGTAGGGCACAATCAGAATTAGATACTGAATGTGATGCTTCAATATTTAATCTAAACGTGGTATGGAGAAGAAAACTGACTACATTGGAGGCAGGTAAGATGGAATTTCAGGTAACCAATATGCAGGCAAACTTTAGAATACAATTATGGATAGCTCCGAAAATCAATGTTCACGCGGGGAGAATGTGGGGCAAATGTTAATATCAGAGGTTAGTTCGTATAGTGCAGTAATTGAAGACGTCTAATTTATGATTGTAAACCTATGTGTCTTACTTGGACACGGAACTGTATTGCAAGATACTATATCCGATTCCTTTGGACTCCCGATACATTCTTTTCCTCCGTACTGTGGCAAGGGATCGTTGCATGAACGGGTCCGGTTTCGAATTTGTGTACCTCCACCACATGTGACGTTGCAACTGTTGTACTTCCAGTCGGTCCATGAGCTCCACCCACCGTCAACTGGGTCAGAAAATTGCAAACTAGACTTTGATCAATACAGAAACACCTTGTCAGTATAGGCACGTGATTATCAATTTTGTGCAAAGTCCAAGATCTGACAATGATACAAGTTTGAAATGAAATTTTCAAACACAATTATCAATATTGAGAGCTGAGGTCCATATTTCTTTATTGAAAAGTTCGGCTGTTTTCAATTCTTTTTCCTAATGGTGTCAGGCACATTACAAGACTGTAGATATTCATACCATTTACTCAGAATGTTCAGTTCGTAATTGATGTTAGTGTGTCTAAATTTCGTTGATAATTACGATGTATTTTAAATCAAAAACTTTCATCATAAACATAAAGCAGATGGAACGATATAAGTTATATAAAGTGGAACATGGTATAGAAGCTCTTTCGACGTTTCTTTGTATTTAATGGGATCATAAATAGAGTTACGAACTTGTTAGCCTGCTAGCTAGCTAAAAGACATTGACAGTGAAACACTATTTGTAGCTCAATCGTTAATGCGTCATAGAAGAAACAAAATGACAACATAGTTAGAGCAGAAGATGCATAAATGAAAGTTATTTTAGAGGCCTTTCAGGCATCGAATAAATACAATTATGAATAACTATGAACATAATTCGCCTCGGTTGAATATGACACAAATGCCTCATTCAGGGTCTAACTCATATAGTGTAAGACCCGAATACGTCTTTTGTATGATTGTAGACCTTGATTACTTACTTGGACAAGGATTTATATTGCAAGATATTGTGTCCCGTTCCACTGAACTTTCGATGCATTGTTTTCCACCATACTGCGGTGAAGGATTGTTGCAGGGACGGGTCCGATTTCGAATTTGTGTACCTCCACCACATGTGACGTTGCAACTGTTGTACTTCCAGTCGGTCCATGAGCTCCACCCACCGTCAACTGGGTCAGAAAATTGCAAACTAGACTTTGATCAATACAGAAACACCTTGTCAGTATAGGCACGTGATTATCAATTTTGTGCAAAGTCCAAGATCTGACAATGATACAAGTTTGAAATGAAATTTTCAAACACAATTATCAATATTGAGAGCTGAGGTCCATATTTCTTTATTGAAAAGTTCGGCTGTTTTCAATTCTTTTTCCTAATGGTGTCAGGCACATTACAAGACTGTAGATATTCATACCATTTACTCAGAATATTCAATTCGCAATTGATGTTAGTATATCTAAATTTCGCTGATAATTACGATGTATTTTAAATCAAAAACTTTCATCATAAACATAAAGCAGATGGAACGATATAAGTTATATAAAGTGGAACATGGTATAGAAGCTCTTTCGACGTTTCTTTGTATTTAATGGGACCATAAATAGAGTTACGAACTTGTTAGCCTGCTAGCTAGCTAAAAGACATTGACAGTGAAACACTATTTGTAGCTCAGTCGTTAAGGTGTCATAGACGAAACAAAATGACAACATAGTTAGAACAGAAGATGCATAAATGAAAGGTATTTTAGAGGCCTTTCAGGCATCGAATAAAATACAATTATGAATAACTATAAACATAATTCGCCTCGGATGAATATGACACAAATGCCTCATTCAGGGTCTAACTCATATAGTGTAAGACCCGAATACGTCTTTTGTATGATGGTAGACCTTGATTACTTACTTGGACAAGGATTTGTATTGCAAGATATTGTGTCCCGTTCCACTGAACTTCCGATGCATTGTTTTCCACCATACTGCGGTGAAGGATTGTTGCAGAGACGGTTCCGATTTCGAAATTGTGTTCCTCCACCACATATGACGTTGCAACTGCTGTAGTTCCAGTCAGTCCATGAGTTCCACCCACCGTCAACTGGGTCAGAAAAATAATTGTAAGTTATCCAAATTTAATTTTTTTTAATTGAATGTATTTGAAAGCTAGAAAATCCTTAATAAACATGATAACTTATTTAGAAGTACATATATCATCAAGTGGACTGTTATTTTAAAGCTCCTGTTGTGTGCAAAATGGAACGTAAATTGAATTACTAACTGCAAGATAAAATCATATGGACTATCAAGCAGGATGAATAAATTAATTAAAGTCTTCCCAAAGGACATACAAAAGTAACTGATCTAGTCTGGTACTGAACCCGTGAGCCTTGGAATACCATTCCTACGTTTTACCAACTGAGTTAATGCTTACAAACCTAAAAATCCTAGAGCTGTGTTTTGGAATTGCTCTGACCAGAAACTGGTTTGACTTTGCTCATCGACCTTTTACGTTTGTAAAGACTCTGTTACTATTACCTATTCTATTAGAGATTCAATAAATAACTTACTTACTTTGGAAGGAAATCGATACTTAAATTTGGAATCAAACACTGACGGTTACAATATCCTCAAATAATTTTGCCCTGCAAGCTTTCTTCATATTAAATCGGAGATTAGGTGGTTTTTACCAAACTGCTCTCCCTCGAATGTAATTCGACGCCATTGAAAACTATTTTTGGAACTGCGTCCCTCACATGCCACAATATTGCTGCAGAGAGGTACTAGCTCTTGTCCAAAATGATTCTAATACCTCTGACTCTCAGAATAAGAGTTGAATGTAACTATAATAATACTTCGCAAAGAAGTAGGCTTATAGCGTTGTAAATGACACTGAATAAAGTTTAACTTATCTCTTGAAATACGCGAACGTTTCTGGTTTTGCCTAAAGTTTTATTGAAATAATGGAAAAGGGTTATTTGATAGCGTCAAATAAGCGCTTACGTGGCTACGAATTGTCACACATTACCTAGCAATTTTAGTATGTTATTAAAGTTATGGCCAAATAAGAAAACCTCAGGCTAGAGGCGTAGTTCACAACGTGCACTCTTACATCGGTTTTTCTACGTACCATGCGGTGGAAAAAGTACAATTTGTTTTGATTAGCTACAAGATGTGACATTCAAATTATATATATATATATATATATATATATATATATATATATATACAAGTAACTTTCTTGGGCAGTTCTGTGTGTTGCAGCTTATGCTGTTTACATTGTCTGGGAGAGAACAAAGCGATCCTCTGCACTGGTACGTACACACTTGTACGCCTCCGTTACAAATCTTCGAGCATGGACCACAGGATACCAATTGGTAGTCTAAAGGTAAGAGAGGATTTATGTAAAGCTTTTACAAAGAAAAATCTTCATGTGACACAGATTTGACAGAATGATTGGATAAAATATAACGTTGTTATGGTACTAGATCTGTTTCTTTTCCCAGTAACTGGTTACATATTTTTCTATGTTATTTTAGAAAAGAAAACCTAAAACATTTAGGTTTGAAAAGTGCCTTGAAGCAAACCATTGGGTACCTTGCTTATTGCTAAATTCACACAACGTTCTCTTTGCATTGTTTCGTCTTCTTTCAAGATTAGAAAGAAGAAAAAAAGTACACAATTTCATGGTGTTGCAGTTTGTAAGATATGTCCCTCTAATTGTTCTATGATATTGTTTTTTCTTTTGTTTTTAAACACAAGCGTACGAAAGAAAATTATTAGACTGTTTAGTTGATTCTGATACCAATACAAATGTTTGACATATAATTAGATTTATAACTTATAACTGGATATGCCGTATATAATTGGATATTTCACAGATAATTAGATATATTACTGATAATTCAATCTGGCACGAGGTTGAACTAAGGTCTTCTAAAACAAGTCATGCTCATTAGTTCTCTAGGACTGTACCTTCTTCCAAAAAGCGACAAGTCTGCATGTTTCCACACACTTAGTAGTCCTACTGCTCTAACATTTTAATAATCACGACTTTGTAATGAAGCAGCTGAGGATTAATAACATATGGATTTATTCCATGAAACCCACTCTTATTTATTCTGGTCATTTTCATCTCTGGTGAATTGTCCTATGGCCCCAGTCATGATCGATCCAAGCTTGAACCTGATGTGAGCACAGCTCTCTCTCAACTGATTATGTTTATATATACTTACAGGCATCAATAATTTACCAACGACCAATAGCATGGGAATGGGTACTTTTCTTTCCGCACTTTGGTATATTCTGTGTCATTAATGTCCACATCGATGTCCTGAACTGACATCATGCTCTAAATGGACTCGTGTGAGTCTCTCTCTCTCTCTCTCTCTCTCTCTCTCTCTCTCTCTCTCTCTGTGTGACAGTGAGAGCTGTATCAAGCAAATTAAAAAGTAAATACTGACTATGACGGTAATTGCTTGTAAATCTGTTATCGGTTAAAATCTGGAACCAAATGAAGCTCTCATAAATATTTCCAGTTTGTTTACACTATTGAGTTTTCTGCAAGATTTGTGTTAATGCTTAGTTTGCAAAGAAAACAAACAATAGAAGAAAAAGGAGTAAGCAATTAGTTGTGACATTCTGACACTTCCATGTAAATAATCTTTCCTGGACAGGGATATTCACAGGCATGTTAGCTTAAGACATGGTTTGTTAGGCAATATGTAAGCCTAATACAGATTCAAAAGCTGATAATAAGAATGTCTATGTTCAGGACATTTTGTCTAGATTTCAGTTTAATGACTATTGCTAACAAGCTCTTATCATAACATTACAAACATCAGTGATTTACTTCGGTCGCAATCTATTTTGAAATCTTGCAGATTTGTACAGTGTATCTTGACATAGGCAATGCATGGAGTAATTTACTTTTATTTACAGTAATAAACTGACATAAACACGTACATTTTGCTCCCAATCGAAAATCGAGTGAATTTAGCAAATTCCATTTCAGAAATGCCTTGATTATGGGAAAGGGCGTAAAAATGGAGAAGTCGGAAAATGCCAAGATGCTTCCCAGGGGTAGCTCTCGTTTATCTCGAAACACCATTGCTATCATTAGTTGAAATCGATCGATTTCTTGCAGAAACGCATTATTATTTTTCTTAATATTTCAAGAGATTTTCAAACAGTAGAAGAAGATACAAACATTGCATGACTTTAGTCATCAAATCAAGCATTATAGCTAATTGTCTGTCATCTTTTCGCTGACTATAATGCGAAAAAGATACCCCAAATGATGTTGACGCAAGGTCAAACGGTGTGTGAAGGCAGTGGCGTTGTTTACTTGCGTCCGGGAAAGTAATTTGGTAAAATAGCTGAAAACGTCAGTCACACAGTCTAGTTCACAAGAGAAAACAGAACCATGTCAAATATACCATCTATCTGGCATTAGTTGCATGATATCATTACAAAAGTTCTCCAGTGTGTTTATGTTTGACAACAAAACAAACTTAGGCATGTTCCGGCCCAGGGCAAGTCACCTCAATCAATAAGTTGCACTAATAAACGCTGTTGTGATTTGTCAGGAGCACAATAAGTCATTTGATAAACAAAGTATATGTAATGACAGATACTTAAATATATCTGATGTGGTTTTGGATCACTGATGGAAAGGTATGAACGTATTTCCACTGAGTTTACTCTGTGCGAGGGAAAGGAAAATACTTCATTATGATATTTTGTCACCAACTTTACGTATTAGAAATAGCATGCAGTGAGGAATTTAATGACATTACCACCACCCATTCAAAACAGGCATGAAAACATCAAACCAATGGTGTACACCACTCAGTTGAACGATCTAACTACGACAATGAACAATTAGGATAATTAGATAGAGTAGTTGTAATGCACTAGTGAAGCCTCTGATGCATGAGTTAGACATTGGGCTCTAGCACATGCAAACAAGTAGATGATCGTCAATCAAAGATCAATAGTTACCTATCGGCTTTCTGATTTCTTTCATCCTGAAAGACTACGCCGACATTAAGCCGTCGAGAGCATGTTTGTGTAAATTGAAAGCTTTTTTCTTGGAATCGACTAAGCATAAAACTGAAGCTAAATGAAATTTATTGCGGCAATCAGAAATGTGTCAGTAGATGCAACATCCCCATCTCGCCCCTACTTTTCCACAACTACCAATTTATATATATATATATATAACTGTGACCAAGAATTCAATGCAGTGGACAATTGATATAGTTTCTGAATCTTTCAACCACAATTGCCGGTTTAAGCGCAAGTACCACCAGACCACAACGAACCTCTACTTAACTTTACAGAGGACGAAAATAATAATGTTTACGTTTCAACAGAGACTGGAAAGCGGCTGTAGAGTTTTTCCTTACCTATTATGGTACTTCTCCAATTCTTTCCATTTCTTTTTTATTGTACTTTTCCATAAGCTTTTACTTCCTGACTGTGGTTTTTCTAACAAAGGTGTTAAAATCAAGATGAAAATGATGATTATTTTCCCTTTATAACGTCAACTTGTTTGATGTGTCTGATCGTGTTGGATAACACACATACTCAAACATTGACACGCCAATTTATACCAAACACATAGGGACAATAAGATTAAAGAAACCCGTCACGGAAGATGTCGGCGACAAGACTAATTTAAAAGCGCTCTTTTTGGTTTATCTTTGTGAGTAAAATTATCATGATCAAGCTAATTTCATTTCAGTAAGAAAAATAATAGCAAATGAATAATAATTAAAACAAAATAACAAACAAACAACAACATCAAACAAAACAACAAATTCAAAACATGTTTAAAAAGAAGCGGCAAAAGTCGTTGTCAGCAGATTTTATTCATAGCAGGGAGATGCAAACGTATTTGCAGTTGAGGAGTTCACTGCAGAGGTTAAACGGGATGGATGTAGGGGAACATTTAGCTAAATACTAAATTCATGAGCCAACAATAAATTAGGCTTGCAAAACTTTGTCTCAGAATATGAAGAAAATATACCAGAGGAATGGCACAGGTATTACCAGTTGGAGAGAGCGATACACGGCTCAGACGGTATGAATAATAACTTTCAGCCAAAGTTCGAACTAAACTACATTATGTATGGGTGAATAAAAACAGACTCTTTGTTGTTGTTGCTGCTGTTGTTGTTTAAGGGTTTAGCACCATTATTCAGCACAAGATAGGCTATACATGGCGACCAGTATAATTGGTGGAGGAAGAACCCTGGAAAACCCCGTTAAGAACCACCGACCCATGAGAAGGTACTGGCAAGTATTCTCAGGTACCGACGTTAGCCAAGCCCGAGACTCGAACCTACGTAGACAGAGGTGAGATGGCAGCAATCCAGAACGGTGAGCGCTTCAGACCACTCGGCCACTCGGGGCCCCAAACAGCCTCATTGACTGGAACATCGATTATGTGTATGTATGTGTGTACATACTTACTTACTTAACCACATTATGTCTTAGTTTGAAGGGGTGCTTGAAAAATATAGACAAAATATTGAATTTATGCATCACTAAACGTTGCGTGTATTATAGGTTATATATGTATTCTTGACGATGCCTACAAAACACTTACTGTTAACAAGATTTGCTCCTATGAATTTTTCAGTAAATGAAGAATACGTAACTCAATTATTTTTTCCACTCCTGTCCGTTATTTTTGGAAGTGTAGCGAGAAGCTATCTCTCCAAGCATTTCTTCCAGATAGAGAGAGGTGCCAATTTCATGAAAACAGGATATGCCGAAAAGCTTTACTTACCACAAGATGATGTTTGTGTGCAGGGGTCAGACACAGATCTGTAATGAAGGAAAGTTCGTAAGAGCTTGATGCATCTTAGGTATATTAAATACAAATTTAGACAATATGACGAAAACAGTATGCAGATTATTTAGACCCTTCGATCGCTGTTACGAACTGCGTTTAAATTTGCAAACTATAGTGCAAACAGACTACATCACAGAATTGAATCACTGTACAAATAACTAATTTAGATATAAAAATGAAGACACTGTACTGGTGACTATAGACCTCGATAGAGCTATACTGACACGTCACTGTAGGTGAATATAAAATAATATTTGATAATTTGCTTATTGTTATTGGAAGAATTTGTCCGGCAATATATCACTACTGATACGATATTATTAGCATCTCTGACTAACAGGTAAAATTAGCTTCATCATCTGTTGAAAGATAGTTAGCATGATTGTCATATTTGGATATCTAAGACATTGTTTAACTCCGTACTGTATCACATGACTAAAATTCAGTCGATTGCTGCGTGATATCAGTCTTTAGGCATACCATTCATTTCACTTACTGATTACATGTAACTGTTTGTCATTTGCATGCCATCTTGGAAATGCAACTGTTATTATAATCAGCATCCCACACTATCACATTATCTTTGAAAGGTTTTGGTTTCTCTATTGTAGTTTTAAATCTGCTTGTGAAGCAAAATCAAACTAAACTACCACTAAAAGATAATAATGGTTCCTCACACTGAATTTAATTTTAAGCTTTCCTGAATTGTTTTCATTATCCTTTCTTCGTTAGTCATTATTTTACCTTGTTTCTCCAGTATTTTGTATCTTCCGTAAAGCAACAAGTTTCTGCGGTTTCTTCTGTAAAATTAATCTTTTGATAGAATCCGTTTATTTTATTTTTAAAACTTTTTTCGTTCGAAATTAAGTTATATAGGTCGTATGTAGACAATTTGTGCTATCCGTGTTTGCTAATATTTGTTGAACAACACTTTGGATCTCAAGCCATTGTATTTTGCCTTGTTAAGTTCCTTACTTGTTTGTATACTTGTTTTTTTGTATATATATAACAGGCTCAATATAATCGCATAGCTTGCGAGGAGATAGATTGGATGCTGTCTCTTTCTATACATTGCAAATACCGATATTGTTTGGGCACAACTAAACGCTTAGGTAGGCCTTCTTTACATTTTAAATGTTACATGCAAGCACCATCTAATAATTACATAAAAGTAAACAAACTGACACATATGTGTCATTTAGTTGTTACTTTATAACACTTAATAGCAGTAACTATAACAATTTTCTGGCAAAGTTAATTCTCTACCACAATATCAACAGTATTGTTTATGGATCAATTGGCGTAAGCGGTAATTATTTAAATAAATTCTAGCTTAAGAATTATATCACTTAATATGGTTGATGACAGTGTCTTTTTCATCTTTTTAGTAACCAACCACGGTGCGAATTTAAACAAAATCAATACAGTAAACGCCATTAGATTAATTTGTTTTAATAAATTCGAAAAAGCGATAATTGGATATTATGTTTGCTCCACAAAAACCCAAACCAATCCACCACCACCCACGCAAAAAATCAAAACAAAAAAAACAAAAAACAAATATACAACGACCTGAACAGAACAATTTGTTAGGATGCCAAAGCGTAGATACATTCAGTATGTAGATGTGGAAGGAGGATAAATTATATACATTCGCTCATTAACATCAAATCTAAGGCCAAAAATAGAGAAGAAAATGATGTTTCTTAAAAAAATAAATACCAGTTGCTTCGTGATGACAAGTTCATTTGGTCTGTCTCGAAGTTTGAAGAGCCTTCCTCATGAATGATTAAAAGTTCAACAACTATTTAAACAATGGTAACAATTCAAATTTCCTTCCATGTGAATATCTAAAGTTACAGTTAAAAAATATCCTTCAATGCAAATATTGAATTAATGTTGTCCGTTTCAATAACAAAGTTTAGCAGTGATGAAAAAGAGCGATATTAATTCAATATTTTCTTCCGTGGAAGTATGGAAAGAATCGATTTTAAGAAAATATCAAAGTTTAAAAGTATTTAGGAACAAAAACAAAACTAATAATATACTACTGTATTCGGTGGAAATATTTAGCCATATAAATATCCAAATTCAATATGCATGGAAAACATGTGTAATAATTATAGGTTACTGCATTTGTATGGGAAAATATGAACGAGTTTTTTGGATGGTTATACTGCACGACCTTGGGAGTGCAGTATATCCAGCCGATAAAACGAGTTCATATTTTCCCATACAAATGCAGTAACCTTTTTATTATATGCTCATTTTCTTATTCTTCCCAATGCTTAAATATATAAACAAAAATACACTACAGTAAACAAAGTAACCGAATGTATGCCGTTTTCCAAACTAAATATACAAGCGGAGCTGCATCATTACACAACATTATTAATGCGCACGTAACTCCGCCCGGACAAATTTGAAGTTGGTCGCGCGCTAGACGTAAGTTTCGGAAGAAAATGGCGTTTGGTCTACTTAAAATTGAAATTTGGAGTAATATTGTTAATGAATACGCATTGCAACAACTTTTCCATTTGATCTGGAATGAATACGTTTTGGTATTTTTGTCGATTCGACGCAGTTTTTTGATTAAGGTCTGGATTTATCTACATGAAGTAACTTACATCGGATTCCAGCAGCGTCTGCCAGTTTAATCGTATTGAAGTGTGTTGACATCGGCATGCGTGTTTCTGTTCTGTCATTGAATGATTCAGATCATAATGTGGGAAAGTTATGAAGCCTTTCAATTGCAATTATCGAAAAGACACTGTGGAATTTAATGTTTATTTCATTTTGAGTGCAGTAAGGAGGATGTAACTGCGCTTGAATATACTCGAAATTACAGTAAAATTTCGAACTGTGTAATCAACCTTGAGAACCCATGACATGGCTCATGTAATTCGGATTTGCAGAACTACGAAAGTATATTTTGAGGAAATTCAGGATGTAAAATTGTAAGCATATTTTTGCCATTTTCATTACCAGCTAAAGAAGACAGTTTATGTCTTATAACTTGTGTGTTATTGTGAGGACCCTGTCTAGCGTCTATAGCTAGCCTAAATCTGAAACATTGTATCAAAAAAGTTAACGCGGAATGTGCCAAAGCTGCTGCTATGTGACAGTCTATGAAACATTTGCTGGTATGTGGCAGTCCATGAAATATCTGCTTTAGTTCATTCATAAAAAAAATTGTTTACGTTAGAAAATAGTTCCTTTATTCGCGTGCATTTAGTATGAATTTGGCACGAGGGTGCAATATCGGGAAATATTGGACGATTCGGACAATGTAAAGTTAACGGAGAAAAAAAATGAGCATATAATAATTTCATTTTTGTTTGCAAATATTCTCTTAAGACATCATTATCATGAATCAGAATGCTTAAATGTACTTTTCGGTCTTGAGATAAATCTGAAAAAAACTATTCCTTCAGATCTTATTGGATTACCACAATTATTAGTAAGAGAATATTTCGATAATAAAAGACACCAGTGGAAGTCTTTTTGGCTTGAAGAAGTAAGTTTAAAGTGAGTTCCTTTAAATTTACCGAATGCATTATTCTTTTTTGTTTCTTCTGGGGTTAATCCTGGGAAAATGTAAACTCTTATTATGTGGTCAAAATGAATAGAAATAATATTTTTAGCGAACCTTTTTATACTGATATCTTATGCAATTTAGTTCCAAATTAAGTTGTATGGAAGCAGTTCTCAAAGATACATTTGATAATGTTAACTGGCAATGGAAATAGAGCAAAACCAAGAACCCAGGTTGATTTTATGGGATGTCCTAATGCAACTTGAATATTTATTCAAAGTTGAACAAGACTTAAGGATATTTTTTGAAAGTTTTGTAATAATTGAACTGTTAAAATTTTAAAAAATAAAGAGACCAATTAGATCATGTGTTGAACATTTTGAATTGAATATTCATTATACAGACATAAAGAATTCTAAATTGATTATCCAGGGCAGAAACAATCAAATATTTAGCACAGGAGATACTAACTAATACTCGCAAACTATATAAAAAAGGCACAAGAACACGTGACACATACCTGTAACGCGTACATCTTCTCCAATTCCATCCACAACTTGTGGTGTATCTCTGTGCTTGGTAACACGTGCTCTGATAGGTACATGTGTCGCTATAATCGCGCAAAAGAACAAATTACTAAACAAGAAATGGCAAGTTGCTACAACTTATTTTTTTGCAAGTGTTTTCAGAAGGGCGAATAGAAATCTCTGCAAATCATTTATCACTAAAATGACCATAACATTTATAAGTAATTTAACGATGAAAAATTTAAGAAAACAAATTATTTTTCTGGAAAGTCCAGTTGCAGTCTTTGTCACTGAAATTTAATGAAATCTACATCACCAAATAAAAGAAGATAAGGTGGTTCAAACATATTTGACTTCATAAATTTGCATTTGAAGATTACAAGTTGCACAATGGAGAAAGTACAGGACTAAACAAAAAACCAGTGGCTTATAATGCTCTTATCTGTTGACGATAATAATATTCTTATTATATGTGAATATATGTATATATGATTTGCGATATGGAGTTTGAACGACAAAAAATAAATTATTGAATATGCAAGGTAATTAGCCCTTGGTTAAACAACAGTATTAGCCCAAGTTATGTAAAACACTAAAATGAACAGCGACACAGCATTTCAGAGGCTATGGTAAAAAAAAATAAAGAATTCAAAAGGAGGAACGTTCAATCAGAATGTGTAGAATAATGTGTAGAATGTGAACAAATAGGGACGAATGAACAATGGGAAAAAAAAGTTGAAATCAAGACTAGTTCTAGCTTCTAGTGATTTGAAATTGTTTGTTTTGTGTAAGTTATAGCAAGGAATATCACTAACAACTGTAGAGACAAAAGTGGTGAGCCTATCGTATCTTGCTATAGCACTTTAATAAATACTAGTATTTTGTCCGCAGTCACAAATGTTAGCTGCCACATTATGTAATTTTTTAGTTCCATTTTTCAAAAATTGTGCAGTTGTCCCAAAGTCTTCTACCATATTCGAGATTTCGTATAAAAGAAGTAAATAAGATTTCTAAAGATTTCCGATCTGGATGGAATTTGAGTCCACACATTAGATTAATTGTTGTCCATTATTTTAATTTGCGCCATGGGCGGTCTTTCGAAAGAAATGCTCCCACATGTTTGCGTATGTCAACTTTATTCACATTGTGGTTGAGCATAACTAGAGGTAGATATTTGATTTTCAAAAAAATTGCCAGTGGTTCAGTTTTAGAAGGATTGAAAGAAACAAGCCAGGTCTGAGTTTGAGGTTATGGCCAATTACGACCGGATTATCTTCTAATAGAAGACTTGCATCACATTCAGACGAACATAAATTAGAGTGTATATTACGTACAATATCATTCACGTATATCCAAAAAAGTAATGAAGACAAGACCAGTCGTTGGAACACGTCACATCTAAATACATCTGCATTCTTCAAACATGCCCCGAAGCATCACTCATGTATTCTGCATTTAGTAGAGCTAAAACCATTTTAAAAGGCCGTCTGTAATACCAGTAGCTCTCAAGTTACGTACGAGTCCTTCATAACACACGCGGTCAAAATATGTCTCAAAACATAACTTGCTGGAATATATTGGCTTGCAAGACAAATGATTGAGGTATGCTAACTGATCCAATGAACCGCCTGAGGTAAGCTATACCAATGTATAGGAATATTATTTTCACAGTAGTAATTAAATGCTTATTTAAAAAGTGGCCTGTCATAAGTTTTGCCACCAGTATTAAGAAAAGATGTCGATCAGTAAATAAACGCCACAGAAGGAGCGCTCTTCTTGAAAACTGATATAATGTTTGCTTCTTTGCAGGAGTCTGGAACCGTTGCTTTTGTCTAAGAGAGCAATGAAAACGTAAAGTGAACGAAGTGTAAGGGAGTTCTTTAGTCAGCACACGTAGAAGACTGTTATTTAGACCATCGGGACCTGGAACCCAAAAGGACAGTTTCTGAGAACATTTTGTACTTTGTCAGGCGTATATCCATATATAAAGGTATATCTAGATGCTTCAAAATTATTTGATCTAGCACAACTTGTTCTATAACAAAGATCGGGAAAGAAATCCAATTCAGCTGCGTGTTCTGTGATTATCAAATTGTTGTGTTGATGTAATACAGTAAGTAAGGTGATCCCAGATGAAGAACTAAAGAACTGATGATGTAGTCCAAGATTTCAATTTTTGTGCCTGATGAAGAACTAAAGTGCTGTCCACCAGTCTTGGATGATGTAGTCCAAGATTTCAGTTTTTGTTCTATTTTGACAATATGTATCTGATTGGTTTCTGGAATCATAGAGGATATTTTATTCCGCAGGGTTCGAAAGGTAGCCTCCCCCACCTCGGGAGACAGATGTTTGAATTCACCGCAAAGAAGCAGTTTGGGCAGTTTTGTATTGTCAACAAGGTATTCACCCCACAATAAAGTAAATCCTCCATCCAAAGCCCCCGCATCCCATGATGAGAGAGGTTGGTTACCCACAGCCTTCCTGTCGCTGGGGTAAATACGCGTTTGGCTCCGCGTTCTTGTATTTGGGAACTGGCGTTGTTATTTCGTCAGTTTAGAGACATTATAATGCAAATGTTGCGATATCAAAGTCCACACATTGTCTTCTCATTGATACCTTTTAAGAACTTTGAAGCAGCCTTGGGTATTGTTGGGTTCGGTGTATATGCAGTAAATACTACCAGTGGAAAAGTCAATAGTGGCGATGACAGTGCACGACCTTCCACTGCGAAGATGAAGATGGTGCTGGTTTAATGTGATAGTTCTTTTGGCAGTTACAGTTCCTTCCAATGCATTAAAGGATGGCCAAAATATGTATTTTGTCTTGCTATTTTTTGACATAAATGGGTCCAAACAGAACATGCAGAACAGAAAATATGATTTATAGTATCACATGTAAAATCTGGGACAATTAGTAATTAAGTCTTAAATACTATTTCTTTTCATCTATTGAAAAAAGTATAGAAACATCCAAAGGAAGCAGTATGCTTCACCACTTCCGTGGTTTAGTGGTGATAGGAACAGATTTGTTGATGCAAAAAATTACACGCTGCAGTGGTCCAGAAATCTTTGATTTGCTTGCTTTTTCATTTTAGTGTTGTTATATCCTTGCATGAGCTGAACGAAGCCTCTTCTGCGATGAATAATTTCATTGAGCTATTTATTAAGTTAATGCAGTATTGAGCTGGTAATGTCGTAGTAGGATAAAAATGAAAACATGAATACTGTAGTGCTATCTCAGTTTACAAGAGTTGTCAAAATATATTGAACGTCTGTAGTAAAGAAATTGTTGCATGAAAAGACCTTTCAAAGTTTAGAAAGTATTGTTGGACCACCGTATAAAACAAAAAATATATTGCTTTATTGTCCGGTAAAAACAAGCTTGTACAATGACTAATACATACATGTACACATACATGTGTAAAAAAACGCATCCATAGTATTTGAAACATTCTTTGTTGTTTATGTATCTTGGTAAAATATCACATTAACTGACTGGTAAAGACGTTAACATTTTTTAAAGCAAACTAGATAGGGATTTACATAATAATTGGTACAAAATCTAAATGTGCTAAATATGCGGAACTTTTATGGTATGCATATTGATGCTAAATTAGATTTGTCTAATCACTTGAAAAAACATCCTTCAAAAAGGACGTATGAATTTATCAAAAAGGTTATGGTAGTTAGTTGGATCATCTGATCTTAAAATTGTAGAATTTAGTTTTTTTTCATATTTTATCTACTTTTGTACTGTTTTTCCAGCATTTAGAGACTTCACACATTACGAAACTTCAATAATTTGAGTGACATCTGTATCATGTCTTTAACACCTTTAGATTGATTCCATTAAGAAAATATATTCTAACTTTAAAGTTCCTAAATAATACAACACCAGAGCATGGTAATGTTTTATGTTTTTAAGGAATATTACCACAAGAAATGCACTGCCAATAAAATAATGGCTTATGAAATGACGAATAGAATATTTTCAGGAATCCTTCGCTGAAGTCGGTACAGGGTTATGAAACAGTTTGTATCATGATATTAAAGAAGCAGCTAACGTTTACAGTCTTAAGAAGATATACCTCTGCAAATATTATAATGAAAATTCCGGTCTATAAGATCGCATATCATCTGAGTGTGTATGCTCTTGTATATTTTAAACTTGTACTTGTTTATGCATCAGATGTCAATCATATAGATTTGATTCTAAAGACTTGTATATTGGTTATAAGTTCAGGTCCAGAATGTAATATAACTGCTTGCTAATAATGTGATTCTAGAGGAATGCTTTATATTATTATCACTATTGTTGTTGTTGTTGTTGTTATTATTATTATTATTATCATTATTATTATTATTACTATTATTATTATTATTGGTGTGTACATATAAATAAACATACATACATACATACATACATACATACATACATACATACATACGTGTACGTACATACGTACATACAAACCTACTCTATAAGTTTGACCAAATGAAGCTCTTGTGCAAACAGCAGGCAATTCTTGTTTAGCATGTAGCTAAATTTAGTGTAAAAAAATTTCAAAACAATTGTTTATATCTTCCGAAAATGACAACATGGGGAAACAACGTTATTATCGGAATAATTCCAAGTTAAAATGGTTCTTGAGATTTCTTTATTTTTCTTTGTCCTAGTCCTACACCTTCGTCAGATGATTTAGTTTTAGTGCCGTGCACTGTAATTGACAAGTCAAAGTAGAAACAATGATACCACGATAAGATGAGAAGTTACTGAAGTGAAAGCCAGTCGAAAACAAATATCGAGGAGATTTTAGTGGATAGTAAAAGTAGGATATATATGTGCTTTAGAGTATATGTACGAACATACTCATTAATTTAGCTTGTCCGTGTTATGCTTCAAATCATGCCCTTTTCCAGAATAAAGACTGTGGTTGTATGAAAATGTAGGGATCTTTGTTTCTTTTGCTAAGGCATATCATGCGCGGATTGTAATGTAATAATAGCTAAGCGTGGTAGCATATGACCGACATCAGAGCATAGCATTTATAAACAAATGACTCTGATTGCTGCCTAAATAATGTTATTTCTGTATTTAATCACGAGTTTTTGGGGTCTTACAAATGTCATCAGTTTATCGTACAGTATTACAGCTATTAAACAATAAGGTATAAATGATACATAGCAATATGCCATGTAGATTCTGCCACTGACAGTTTTCTTGATTCTACTTTCTGATGTTTGGATTACGATACCCCATTCATTGCATAAATGTACTCTTGATGGTCTACAGTTGGCACATTTCAAGATCTGTTCTTCGTGATTTGGAGGGAGAGGAAGGAATGGAGAGAGAGAGAGAGAGAGAGAGAGAGAGAGAGAGAGAGAGAGAGAGAGCAAAAGAAGGAAACAGGAAACACTCCTACATATGGAAAATCAGGTTTGAATAACATCCATAAGGGCAGATACATTTCCTAAAATGCTGAATGGGAATATTGTGGTTCCAAAAGTGGTATTGCTAATCTGGTGATATAATTTTATCCCACTTAAATATTTTAGCAGCTCACAATGAAATACATAATGCATGACAATATCCAATACATATGGTGTTTGTAATTCTTGAAGCTGTTTCAAACCAAACGACCTGGTCGTAACAATTGAATTTTCTGGCATGACAAAGAGCAAAATGTCCACACAACCCTCTTTATAGTTTATACTTATTAATCTTATAAAACATTTCATCTTTTGCAATATTAATTCCTCGTCCCTGTCATTTAGTGCGAATCAAGGAAAAAACTAGGAGAGTTACACATTCTTCATTATAGAAGACTTGTTGAAACCAATAATGAAAGATTATAAAGAAATATAAAATTGGTGAAGCCTTACCCCTCAGCCATGGAGACGAACACTGTACATATGACAAGGAAACGAATGACATTCCATGCAGATTGGTTCATGCCTGTTTGTTTCAGGTAATGCGAGTAAGCACACAAATATCGACTGTCTGGAATTCTAAGCTTTTCCAGTTTAAATAGTATCAGCATATCCGTCGCTACTTCCTTGTTTAGCTTACTTTTCTGAAGGTCATCTTACGTATAAATCGAACAACAGGAATCAAAACAAAATGCAGACCGGCAAACTGTACGTCAAGAAAACCAGCATGTACTAGTTCTATCTGGATTTTGAACAAATTGAAGGATATGTCTACGAAACGCATGTTTTCTCAATCTCTAACGTTCTTCTAGAACAAAGCATTGCTCTTTAAATTTAACTTATGCCTTTTCTTCCATGTTTTAAGAAGTAAAGAATATATTTATTGAGGAATTCTTTGATCCAAAGTGAAAGAAGAGCAAAGAATTTTTAAATATTGGTTTAGTTTGACATATTGTTAAAATATGTTCAAAGCATTAAGATCGGTAGTTGGTGTTCGGTTTGTGAAATACATTAATGGTTCTCACGATTATTTGCCGTTCATACCCTGAAAATATAGACACAACTTGCGATGTTATTATAACACTCGTGAATATATATTCTACACTTCATAATCTTTTATTTGTCCAGTCAAACCAAAATTTAAGTTTTCTTCTTTGAAAAAGGATCGCAAGTTTAATCACACCGATGGAATTACATAAAACCAGTTAACAAGCAGTTAAAAACCCTGACAGAATCATTTATGACACTCATGTCACCATTCGTTTAAATTTTATTGGTACAACAATACGAATAAATTAAATCTTAGCCTCGAACAAACACACCCAATGTCTCGAACGTACATGAAAAATTAAATGTTCCTCAAGTACGAGCAGATTACATACAACGATCAAAGACGTATCTGACAGAGAAGTTACATTGCGAGCAGCTTCTAGTTCTTTCTTCCTTTATCTTCGCTTATTTTTCAGCAATTGGCTATTTAAAAGTATAAAAGTAATTTTATTAGAAAGTAAATTGAGGCAGTCTTTGTTGAGCTAAAGTAGTTACGGTGATATCCACCTGCATTAATAGAAACAATCTTGTGTTTGCAGACATATTGATTGACTTACTTGATTCAATAGTGTTAAACAGTATTTACTCTGAGCTAGAGACAATAGCAGTGTGTGTGTGTTTGTGTGTGTGTGTGTGTGTGTGAGAGAGAGAGAGAGAGAGAGAGAGAGGCCTCCTAATATAATGAGTCCCCATCTTCGATCACTGACATCGTGTAGCAGAACTCACAACAGGAGATCGGAACTACTATATCATAATATACGTAAACAGCAATTAAAACAATTATATGGCGCAAACTGTAAGCAAATTAATACACTCTTACACTTTGTTGCAAAACGATTTTCAACATAAAAAACCAGATTATGTAATATAATGCGTTTTTAAAAATTGCTTTCAAATTATTTTCGAAAAACTGAGCCATGTGTTGACTGAAGTTTTTACTTAAGGTCCATTTCCAGTAAAAACACTGCTAGTTTATAGTTGTATACCACCTCTGCCATATGTATACATCTAGTGAATCTAGGTCCTCTTTGCTGCTCATATCGATAATTGCAAAGTGACATTTTATGATAGAATAAATCAATGATAATAAATAAAAAAACAGAATAAATGTCGCAACATTTTGATTCAATCAACAAAATGTATACCTATAACAATTGGATCAATATTATATTTACGTTATTATCAAATGACGAATTACAAAACAGTGTTCTTTTTTTTAATCGTTTCTCAGTCGTTAGGTTTTCCGCCATTGCTTTTGAATCATTGGAACAATAAAACAAAATTATTTTGTTCGACGTGTAACTTGATATGTGTAGTTGATAACAAGCGGATAGAACAACTTGTCAGTCTCATGTACACCAAATTATTGTGTCATTATCTGGGAATGAACAAACAATATATAACTTTTAACAATCAGACGTCAAACGCTTGCTAAACATCAGCTTATATATGATACAGGCAATCTAAATACATTCGAAACAATGATTCATGTAATAGGAAAACTAAGAAACATCTCCCCCCCAGTCTTTCATCCTCTGTTTTTCTGTCTGTCTGTCTCTCCTTATCTATCTATCTATCTATCTGTCTATCTGTCTGTCTGTCTGTCTGTCTATCTATCTATTACTCTCTCCAAATATATATATATATATATATATATATATATATATATATATATATATATATATATATATACACACACACACATATGGAGAGAGAGAGAGAAAGAGCGAGAGAGAGGAGTTGGGGAATACTTAATGAGTCATAGCCAAGTTGAAATGTGTTGACTGAGTCGAATTGCTTTATAGAAGAAGGATACCTCTCTCCATGAGCAATCCAGGTGAGATGAAGTGTGACATATTCAATATAAGTTTCTAATTTTTGTTTCGTTTTCAATAACTTATATTTTTTGTCTATGCCGCATTGGTTTCGAAATAGTGATCGTTGACGTTTATTTATTTGGAAGTTATTTGGTACTACTTGCAACTCTTTCTAAATTAGAGGATTCAGAATAGAAGTTTTATGCTGAATGGCGTTCTCGAGCGGCCTCAGACATTGCGTGTTATATTTCGTTCGTTTAAAATAACATCGCAACAGTAAATTAGGCCATAAAGCAAATAGATGAAAAGCATGCAATAGTAAATAATGGCTCCAAAATTAGAAGGACAGTTAATTTAGGACACACAGAAGATATTATCGGAGCGGCCATCATGTATGTGGAGAGAGAGAGAGAGAGAGAGAGAGAGAGAGAGAGAGAGAGATTTTAGACGTAGATATCGCCAATTCAAGTAAAAACAGTAATATTATCCTTACATCAATTTATCCAGGCAACACATGCATATACACTAAATTATTCAAGCTTGAAGTTAGTAAGCTTAAATAAGATATGCATATAATAAACACTGTCCAGCTCGACACTTTTCAGCTATGACTTTTAGCATAAACTCATTGTTACTATATGTATTTTAAAATATAGCTTTCAAAGCATTTTAAAAAGTAAGCCAAAAAGATTATGTTTCTTATGTAATGTATATCTAATATTTTATTTGACTCCTTGGACATGATTTTATCTAATTTAGCAGCAGGCAGGGTGAACCCTACAACTTTGTACAGACCTTATTTTACAAAAATAAAGGTTCCTACAGGGGCTGAAAAATAAGGTCAATAACGCTAAACCGAACCTCCTAACTTTTATTATTACCGTATAGTTTGAAAAACGAATAATAAATCGTTTGGATTAGCTCATTTTTGTTATTTTAGTTTTGATTTTTTGTTTTTTATGTTATAATGCGTTTAGTTTACTCGCCGGGTCACTTAAATTTTGTCAGTCACCCTGCCTGCTGCTCTGCTGCTGTAATTAACCAAAGATTTTATCTAGACCTACACGATATCTAGATCTTGGGTCATGTAGATTTATTGTAATAAATCCGAACGGAACAGCTTGTGCTTTTGAAAAGAAGTTTTTGAACTTAATCATATCCATATCCCCTGAACACCAAGTATAATAAATATTTTGTAAAGTATAATTATCTACTCCATTAAACACAACCAAAATATTGCAGTTGTCTCTGATCACTTTAGGTATTTGTGTATATCGTTGTGTAACATAAATCACGTCCGTGTTTTTATGTCTACCTCGAGAAAATATTCTAGCTTGATTTGTTTGTCTGTCCAACATAACGTCATCGTACACCACTAAATTATTAATAAATCCATCTAGGTCATCTACAGATGGAGCCTCATCAATATCGGTAATAAAATCAACCACATCATCACCGTCTTCATTCAACAATTTTGCATTTTCATTAAAATCTTTAAGTACTTCGTAACAGTGTTGATCATCTACGGATGGTGCTACTAAATACAATTTACTCCATTTTAACCACCGCATTATTAAATTTAATAATAGTTGTGTTTTACCCGATCCAGATGGACCTATTATAATCATCCTTATCGAATTTGGTAATGCTGGATGATGCTTCACTGGCTCCTGTTTTCGTGTCGCCGAAAAGTCAATTATATCCATATAATAAATAATATGAGTCTATATTGTGTTCGATGTAAAATTCCTACACCCACTGCTGAACTAACTACAATAACAACAAAACATAAACGACGTGCACTTACAGGCAAATGTGTAAAATGTGGCACGAAGAAATACAAATTTGTTAAAACAAAGACAGGTGGAGATATAGCCGCTTTATTAGGAAAATTACCAGGAACTCCGTGGGCTAAATACCCCGGTGAGAAACATATTCCTGGATATAATTATTGCGGTCCTGGAACTCGACTTGATATCCGACTTGATAATCAAGATCAACCAAGACCAGGAGAACATCCAGTAAATAATATTGATAAAGCGTGTCATGTTCATGATGTTGCGTATAAAAGTAAAGATTTACAACAAAGGCATCTCGCAGATGTAAAATTGATTCATGCATTAAATTCTATACCAAATAAATCTGTTAGAGATAAATTAGCTAGTTTTCTAATAAAATCTGCCATGAAAAGTAAAATAATGTTAGGGGCTGGTAATTAATTATATAAATATTATAATGGAATCCATTTATTATAGCCCAAGAGGATATTGGAGAGATAGATCAGCGATTACTAAATTATCTGAAGCAGCAAAAGTCTCACGTTCTGTTGCTGCAGCGTGGTTAGCACGACAGGCAATATGGCAAATTTATCTACCATCACCTAAAAATATTCAATATTCACATTTTGATGTCAGCGTCCCTAATGAGGTTCATCAAGCAGATATTTTATTTTTACCACACAATACCATTAAAATTGGTAAACGTCAATCACGCACATACAAATACGCATTAACTGTCGTTGATGTTGCAAGTAGATATAAAGAAGCGGAACCATTATCAACAAAGACAGCGTCTGAAGTTTCATCTGCGTTTGAACAAATTTATCAGCGAGGACCTTTGCGATGGCCACAGTTATTACAGGTTGATCCTGGCAAAGAATTTCTTGGTACAGTATTATCGTTAATGAAAAAACATAACGTTAAAATTAGACGAGGACACACTGAAATTCATCGAGATCAGGCAATTGTTGAACGATTTAATAGAACACTTGCTGAGCGGTTATTTGGATACCAATACGCAAAAGAGATATCTACTGACTTTAAATCCGGTGAGAGATCTCGTGAATGGGTTGCAAGGTTACCAAATGTGATAGCTGCATTAAATAATGAAATTACTCGTTCAACTTCCATGAAACCTTCTAATGCGATCACAAAAAAAATATATACCCCGTAGCGATGACAGACAACAACCTCAACCAGTATTAGGTAATGTAACTGTAAGATATTTATACGAACCTGGCGAACTTGAAGGTGGCAAAAAAAGAGCAACCGATCCTATCTGGAGCGTGACTACACATACAATTTCTAGTGTAGTTAGATCTACTGGTAGACCTCCAATCTACAGATTAGATTCGAGAGCCCCTCAACGTGGATTTGTACGTGAACAATTACAGGTAATCCCTGAAGACACACAATTACCACCACATGCAATTACATAACCAGAACCTCTACGTCGATTACATTCAAGACAGGTCAGCATCACATTATCACGTATATGACCAAGATCACTATTAATTCTATCTACGGTAAATTGTCTTGGATTATTATTCGAATATTGCCATAACATATTACAGTTACAACTTGCACAATTATTATTCTGTTGTGTTTTTAGTTTTATAATAAATTCAATATCAATATCAAAATCACGTTTATTTTTTTTATCACACTGCTTATAACCAGATAGTTTTTTTCTTATTACGTCATTATTAACATTCTGATCATTATTTTCTATAAAATTCATAATAACCCTATGTAGTTGAGATATTCTTCTGACTCTAGAAACTGCGAGATAGACTAAATTCGACCATTCGATCCGATCATCTATAATCCAAATATTTGTATCAGAAATAGTTAACCCCTGTGACGAGCGAATAGTTATAGCATATCCTAACGTCCACGGTGATTTATTCATATTCAGCGTATTCTCAACGACATTAATATCGACTAAAATAATATCATTCAAGACAAGATTCTGTATTCCACCACCAGGAATTTCAACATCAATATTCTGTCGTCGAGTATCTGCTGGACGATAACACAAAGGTACTGGTAGATCTGGAAACTTTTCTTTATGTAACAGAAATAATTTATCCTGTAGTTCATCACGAACTATCTTTCTACTTGCAACTATTAAATCAGCGGGATTCCAGAAATTTAGAAAATCATTCATAGAGGTCTCTGGAATTACTTCTCGCATTATTTCACATTGTACTCTGTCTGGTTGTAATCTAATTAACCTTTCAAATTCCTTCAGCGGTTCATCAATAGCTCTATGGTCATCATTTATTTCTTCATAATAATCTACGTTTTTCTTCAGCCATTCATGTGGTGACTGTCCAATAAAAGGTGGTGGTTGACCATGATCACCGCACATTATTATAGCAGTATCCTTCGTCAATAGCCATTCAAGAAATATTTTTAATATTTCTAACGACACCGTGCATATCTCGTCCCAGATAATATATTTAGGTATATATTTCTCACCCATTCGCTCAGGAGTCCATGTGTCTCCACACCATCTAAAGAAACTATGATAAGTACACGATTTTACTCCTCGCTCTTTTATTTCTCTGGCGAGTTTATGTGTCGGTGTCAAAACAATTATATCCGAATTATTATTCATGAATAATTTAATCACACGTGTTGTTTTACCTGACCCTCCACACCCATTAAGATAAACGGTTTTATATCTAGCCACAGGATCATATACAGATGGTGCTGATGATTTTGATATTTGATCATTATTTTTGTAATATATTTCCTTAATTTCAACGTCGGCAGATTCAGAATAGCTAAGTATATTTTCTTGTTTTATTCTCCATGATCCCCATTCACCATTACCAAGTAGCGGTTTTAACAAATCTGTATATTTTTTATGTATATAAAACGAATCCGTGGCGACTCTGACAGCATCACGAGGAAATCTATTTATCATAGACATTAGATTTATAGAAACATATGCCAACATAGATGATCTTAAATGAGTAAATTGTGGTGAGTCACCATCAAGATAACTCACAATTGTACCTAGTTTGGTTCCGTCTGACAAATAAGCATTACTCCGATTCATAAATTTATTTTTTTCTGTTGTATCAGCTATTATAAAATCGAGTTCAGCATCGTCCATAATTAATCTTGTACAGTGTCTTTTATGATCATAGGCTCCTCCTTGAGTAAATTTACCAATTATCTTTCTACCAAGATCTTTTGCAAGTTTTTCATCGTGCTCGTCTCTGCATTTACGTATATTATTAGTGATTTTAATAATGTCATCTTCATTAAGATTAGGGAAATCTTTCCTGGCATCATCAATATTAAGTCTATTTGGTTCTGGTAACCAAACTTGCTTCTGTGGACTATACGATATGATCGCCTCACTCACTTTCAATAATGTTAAAATTCCAACATCAAGCATATATCGCAATAGTACTATTGGAACCCAACATTTTTCTGAAAAATGTCTTCCAAACCAAGCATAAGTAATCGGATGGAGATTTTCTGCAAAGAATGATTCTACATGAGCAAATCCGGTTAGATCAAAATCTGGTAGGGATCCGTTTATCGAAACCTTGGTCATCTCGTGTGATGGATGTCCGAATCTCTTAAAGTATTTAGAACATTCTCCGTATCCAAGAAAACTTCCAGGATAACACGCTACCATATCGACGGATATAACATCATTATACTTATATTTAGTATTCCATAATCCTCCGTGTCCATATTCTACGCAGCTTTTATGAATGTCTTCAAGAAATTCCGATCGTGTTGGTTTCCATAAATTTTTCTCCTGAGCGAAATGAGCCGCTACAGATGGAACAGTAAAACAATTATTTAATAATTGTCTAATTTTGACATCGTCTGAAGTATATTTTAGCGCAAGATTTTCCATTTCTATATTAAGAGATTCTATGCGGTAAATATCACCATTAGGCCGTACAAACTGATCGTAATGATCATATTCTGAACTTTGAAATAACCAAACGGATACAGGGTCACTTTTACTGATATTTTTGATAAAATCAAATATATGACCATCATAAAATTTAACCGCTCTATCTCGTGGAAATATTGTTACTGCTGAGGTCCATGCGTGCGAATTATGATCAATAATATCTATTGGAGCTCCATTTTTTGTGTATTTTGGTTTATATAAAATTTCTCCTGTCAGCGTTTTTACTGTTATTGGGAATTTTAATTTCTTTTCTAGTTCAGCGACATCTTTGATAGACGCTCCGGTATCTTTAACTGATTCTGCCCAAGTATTTATTTTTTTACGTCGTAAATCTGTTAAACCATTACCACGTATCGCGTTTGTAAAATGTTCTGTAACTCGTTCAGCTACACAGTTTATTTTTGACTCTGACAGTTTCATAGGCTTTAGATCCCCGACGTCAGGTTTATTATTAAGCGGATATATTGCATATACAATTGCAGTAACTGGATATGCACGTTGATAATATGCCTTATCAATACCAGTCAGTATTCCGGGCTTAGATTTATTATTTAAGAGAACAATATTATTTCCTGACTGCACACGGACTGGATCGCGCTTATCACGAATAATCCAAATATCTTCTTCTGTATTTGCAATAAATTTTATTGAAATAAAATATTTTTGATCATCAAGGTGATTAATAATTACTTTTCCTCGTTCATCATTCATAATATTAGTAACATTTCCAACTCTGAATGTGGACCATACATAAGCAGCGCCATCGTCACGAAATTCCCTTTTTGCTTCACGAATACGTTCGGTTACATCCTCATCCGTTAATGCCAGATCTTGCATCAAAGTACTAAATTTATATTCTGATAGTCTGTCAAGATCGAATCTAGCAGGGGAAGGTTCAATAACGGATAATTCCTCCATATTATAATTAGGGCAAGTATATATTTAATTGAACATTAATCTTTTGTATATGATTGAAACACAAAACAAATGTGCTTGGCTCAAAATTGGATATACTTCTACTTGTAATAAATCATGCGTGAATGAATACTGTAGTTATCATATGCAATGTGTCAGAAATGGAAGTCTAGGACCAAAACCGTGTATTGTGTGTAGTGCTGGAGTGCGAGGAAAAACTCAATTGTGTGCGCAATGCGGTGGTAAAAAATACAGAGAACTAAAACGATATTATGACAAAAAAAATAACACTGACTCTCCTATAAAAACCGAAGAAGATTATTTGGCTAGATTTTCAAAAAAAGTAATGATTTAAACAAATTGTATTATATATAAATGGAACAAAACGAATTTGTGTCACATCCAATCCTTACCAATTATGAAGCATCTCGTGATGGCGTGATTAGAAACTGCAGATTGAAAAAACCAGTCGGTAGTATTGATAATACTGGTTATCTTAGATTTACTGCTAATGGCAAGAAAAAAAGATATTTATCTCATATATTTACCTACGAGTGTTATTTTGGAATAATCAAGGATGGGTATGTGGTGGATCACATCAACGGCAATAAGCTTGACAATTCGATTTCTAATTTACGAGTTACTACACAGAGTCAAAATTGTAAATCCGGAAACACAGGAAGGTGTAAATTATACAGAAAGAGAGCTATTAAATCCGTAAATACAGAGACTGGGGAAGAAATTAGTTTTGAATCAATTAATTCTGCTGCCAAATACTTTGACATAGTGCCACGATCGGTACAATTTGTCGCAGAAAATATACAAAAATCTTCCTTTTCCAAAAGATTTACACAAAAAATAAATTTTCAATACGTTTAGTCTACCGTATTTTTAATATTACCTACTGAAACATGGTTGGGATATAATATGAGGTATCCACAATGCGAAACATATCCATGAGAGATACCTACTGAAACGTTAATTTTCCCAAGGATTTTGTTTAGCCATAATTACAGTCACTGACTCTGTCAAGGGTCCACCTTCATCGTCGCTGCTCTCAGCATTGACAGAATCAGATAGCATAATCTTTCTTAATTGCATTACACGATTATCCACAATCTTTTTTCTTTCGTACTCGTGAGACAGTTCGGATTTAATATTTTCGATCGAACGTGCAAGAGGTGCAAATAGCTTTATTTGATTGTCGTTTACTATAGCTAGTGATTCAAGCATGGATTGATAAATTAATTTTATAAATCTGTAGTTTGAAGATAGTGTATATTTATTATCAAATTTTCTTTGTTGCAGTAATTCAAAATCGCACATGATTTTCTGAGGGTCGAGATTATCAGATATTTTTATTCCGTTATGTTTTAGTTTTTTAATCGCAGAAATAATATCATTAATGTTTTCTTGGTTCATTATATATATATATTTATATATTTAATATAAAAAATAAATATTAGCTCCCATGACTTTTTTTTTTGTCAGGGAGCTGTTTTGTGTGTGATATTATGGTTATGAAATATATACAGATGGTTTATGATTTTGGACGGCACAAACATAAACTTATCCTAATGATTGTATGGTTATGAAATATATACAGATGGTTTATGATTTTGGACTGCACAAACATAAACTTATCCTAATGATATATGATTCTATGAACATGAAATATATACAAATGGTGATGACGGGGGAATCTTGTCTACGTCCAACAGATTTTGTACACTCTCCCCCCATACAAAACCCCAGGAGTGTAAAACGTACACCCCTCAAGGGTGTATGATAGGAGAGTGTATTTTGTCTGTTGTGGATATCGAGGAAATTCTCCGGGTTCCCCCAATTAAATAAGCATCAGTCGCAAATGCAAGATAATATCTTTAGCATTTTTGGAGACTCGAACACGCGAGAGTCTGTAGAGCTTCGATCTACGTCAAACCGTCTTACCATTTCGGCCATCGTTCTCTTATCAATAATACAGTTAAATTTAAGTATATATATATAATATTTGTGCTGTCTCACAGAACTTGTATTACTAATAGAATGTAGAACTGTACTTCAGTTTTTCAAAATTCATAAAATAATTTACACGTATAAGTTATAGTTCGTTAAGGTAACAGACAGACGGACTAATATACGCTATACACGTATATACAACTGGATTTGTACAGGTAACGACGTAGTAGTAAGGGAAATAATCGTTCAATTTACTCCGCAGAGAGATAGCCGAGTTATCTCGCTTTATTATATATACAATTGCTTTAATCATAGAAATTTGATTATTATTCATGTATTTACTCATCAGATTATTTTTTTGTCCCCCTGATTAAATAATCAGACGTTCTACGAGCGTATATACAAATTAATATTAAGAGATTCTTGTCTTAGATCCAAAATGTTTCCTGCCTGGTCGGTGAGTTTGAAATTTATTCTTGTCAGAAATGGATTGTGTACACGTAAATAAACCGGGTTAATTGGCTCAGTTACAATTAACCAACCAGGCGGGTCTTTAGGGCTAAATGAATATAGTATATACCCCTGTTGGGCCTGATTAGATTTTGAAAGATCTACCTGATAACTGTCATCAATTACGTCACATACCAGATTGACTGCAATTGTTGTTGTTATATTTACAATGCCTGGCGATATATGGCGGCCTCCACCATGTGGATCATTATTATATTTAACAATAGTTGGTGTAGGTATTAATTTTTTCCATGAATCACATATTCTTTTAAAGTGTTCATCAATAAGATCATTAACGGACTTCTTTAGCTCTTCAGAGTTAAATCCGGGAATTACAAATGTTGGTAGCTGTTCTTCCGTGATTCCATAATATTTAAGAAATACTGTTTTAAATAAGCGTTTATAGCTTACACGCTGAATAGGATCATCTTCATTAACTATATAAGTACTATGAAATCTATCTGCCGGTGCGTTTAATGTTTTTTCTCTGTCAACGATAGTCTTATTTACATATTCTAAGTCTGATGCAACCTGATTCAAATGTTGTATTGTTTCAATTATTTGATTTTTTAAGTCATCGTTGTAGGAAGTGCTAATGCTAGAAAATAGATTTTTTAAATCATTAAGTACACGTCCGTGTTCAGATTTAATTGGTCTTGATTTTGAGTTAATTTCTTCAACATTAATTGTTGCTATTCTTGTTGTACCTTTACCCCGAACGAAATCTATATAATGAGTATGCTGTGCATAACCACGATAAGCATCCGGAGTCTCTATAAACGGATAAGTTTTTCGATATTCTGGAAGTTGTATAAATTTTTTAACATCTATGACAAAATCAGATCTCTGTGGTTCTGGTGGTCCTTGATAAACCGGTGGATCTTCAGGCCAACCTAATACTGATCTAATCGAACTTTGATAAATATCTACGGCATAATCAGGGGAATTTATTTCAATAACCGCAGATAGTGTTGGTTCGTAGACAGTAATTGCTATTTTTTATTCTTTTCCTGTAATAGATTTAATTCTGCGTTGGAACTCGTCATTAATCTGTTCTATTTGATAACTACCCTTTGGAATACTAACTACTTGCCAATCAGGAGTTCCATCAGGCTTATTCTTATTAGCGAATACTAATGAATTATTTGGCTGTAGTCCACCAAATGGTTTTGATCTAATATTGGGCCAGCTATAATAAACTCGCAATTGTGCTAATGCTATTTCTTTTGCAGGAATTGCGGTTGGAAAATTGACACTAAACTCAGGATTGGTCGAACTTAACGATATCATAGTAGTTTTTGACGGAGTTGTATTAGTAACGATCTGCTGAAGTAACTCCCTGTCTGTCATTATTATTATTGTTGTTATTTAATTCGTTAAAATCATTAGCGATCACCTTAAAAGCGTCATCATAGGTTTTCATCATCATCGCGAATTCAGTATCAGATATTTCACCATCACTAACACACGAAGAAATATACAAAGATAATTTAGAACATGCATCTGCAACTGTATGTAATTTAATCATATAATCGTGTAATTTAGTATTTGTACAGGTATCTATCTTTTTGGTTATAATACCGAGAACTCCAGCAATAGTCGTTGATGCTGAAACAATAATGGTTATAACAGTAGGTGCTGTCATCGTCAACATTGATAATAATAATCCTGTTCCAGTAATAACAGCAGAAACCGAGTAAACAACTACATCGATGACAACTATACGTCTTTTGTATTTTTTTATTTTTATGTTATAATAGTCGATAAAATTATTTAGTTTAGTCAGACGCTCACATACCTGATTGCATCTGTAACGTTGAACGTCAATGCGAGACTGAGGTTGATCCATTATACTAACAACGTCATTTAATTAAGTTTCAGCTACGAATTCTAGGCACCACCAGTAACGTCTCGGAGGTATTTCCGTTGATATCAGCGTAAAGATTTCTTTGATGTTCTTGGTTAGCATCACCAATAGAGGATTACGATATTCATTCGGTGATAATGAAGTTGCCGCATTAATTTCCGAATCGTATATAGATAACCTGTATAACCCAGTTACTTCCGCGGTATGTTCAAGTGTGTTATTTTGTGGTGTCCATCTTGATGATCCTGATGCTACTGTATATACGATATTTTTAATTTGTCCGTGTGGAATTTTAATTAGATTAGTTATTTGAACAATACTAGGTATTCCACTGACAATATCAATGAGTTTTGTGTTAATGTCGGCTAGTTTTATTTCAACGGTTGGTTGTTCCCCAAAAATTTCTTTAATGGGTTTGTTTACATTTCTACGAAAATTTAAGAACGTTTCTACATGTTTGGAAAAAGTAGCACTAAGTGTAGTAATTTCGTCACCGATTGTTTTTAACGAAGTTGAAATAGGAATTTCCTTATCATTGACGTATTTCTTCGTTGCAGCATCAAAATCATATTCCGGTGTTCTAAGATTATTAATACCATTATTATTCATGTTGAGAAATGCACGCGTTATACCGCCGTTGACCAATACGTATTTAGATTCTTGATCGTCGACGTATTTTTTTGTTGCTGCGTCTGTATCTGCGGTTGGGTTTCCAAGGTCTATAATTTTATTTTGATTCATAATAATTGAACCTATAAATGAATCACCAGCTTTCTTAATATAATCACTGACTGACATACCGGAATCTTGTATTTTACCCTGATCAGTAAAAGTAACTATATTATTAACAACCGCATTAGGAACTCGTATAAGTACATCTGGCAGTTGTATATTACTAGTTTTTAATCGTCCTTCCTTATCCTGAAAAACAACTACTTCATTTTGATCCACACTGGTTATGTTTAATAAATCATCAATCTCATTTCTGAGCTGATCGAGAGTTGCGTATTTAGATAAATCAACTTGCTGATGACCTTTACCACGAGAAGATCTTCCATAAATATCTACCATTATATTTACTAATATCTGTTTAAATGTGACGTCGTAGTATATTCATGTACAACTTTGTGGGGTGGTTTTGTTGATTTTGATATAGCATCAAGTACGTTAAGTACTTCTCGACCACATATTGGTGGATCGGTTAATGTTTGTAGGTAATGTTGAATACCATATTGGAGTACTTTGATAGCCGCTAATATACTTTAAGAATTCTTTTGGTGGAGCTAGTCCATATGAATCAAAATAAATAATTCCACGTGGATCAATTGCATATCCGACCCAATGCGTGCCTGGACCAGAATTTTCATCGAGATTAATAATACCTGTTTCAATGTTATTTGGTTGTTTTGGTAATTGATCGCGCATACAAACTCCTCTAAAATTTTTAATTTTTAATTTTTTAGCAGCATCTAGTAAATCAAAATTGGACATAGGAGATATCAGTAAACTGTCCCTGGTAATCTTAGGCCTTTTCCGTACCATGAATGTGGAGTCCCTGGTAATCTTAGACCCCTTCCCTTTTTTTTGATTCCCTTTCCTGTTGCTTTCTTTAATGCCATTCCAGCAGCTGTTCCAACAGCGCCTAATGCAGCTGCTTTTGCAACAGCTGGGGCTGCAGCGGCTATTAATGCTGGTATTGCTGCAAGAAGTGGAAATATACCACCCGTCTTAATGATATCTTTAATGGCACCCGCAGAAAGATTAAGTTTTATACCTTTATTTGATTTTTTAGATTCATTGAAGTTTTTAAACTGACGTTCTGTAAGAGATAATTTATTTGAACCGCTCATCTGATCTTTCTTTAGCGATATTTTTAATCCACAGTTATTTTTTGATGCTGATTGTATCCTTTTAATCTGACCAGGAGTCAGACTAACACTAACGTATTTATACGACATTATAATATTCATAAACGATCTAATTACATGTTTTCTACTGGCGCATCAACGACTCTCATTCGTCCACCAGCACCTTCAAGTAACATTGATTTATCACTGAGTATGACAGCAATCGCTCTGTAATTAGGGATATCTACAATATTTCTGTTAACACGAGCTCGAAAATGTATATCAACTACTGACTGTCTGGTTAAATCTAAATGTTCGAGCGAAAAGTAATAAATCGGATATAAGGTTATAAAATCCAATTGTGATATTTGTAAACCAGTATCAATATTTTGATCACGACCCATGAACGTCATTAATCGATGATATGCATGTGCTACATGATTTTGATCGAAATTCAGTAATATATCCTCGGATGGTTCTTGATGTCCATTTATTCTTAAAGAAACTTCGGAAACACCAAGTTTGTCAAATATCATAATACTAAGATTTTGACTGTTTACTCGTGCAACATCTTGAAATGCAATAAATATATGTCGTGGTGCAGAAACACCTTGCTGAGAAGCTATTTGCCATGTAAATAAACCATCAATTACACTCTGAACAGCATCTGTGGTCATTGTTAACCATGACAAAGCTGATTTACCACCTTGATTCATAAAAGAGAGTAGACGATCTTCTTCAGTTATTGATGGAGTCATTACTGGCATCCACAATGAAAGTTTTGTCAGAATTACTCTACCAGGATCAGTACCAACGGATCGCCAGATTGCATCATCGTCGGTTGCTTTTCGTACAAGTACAACTGTGTGCTTAGCTCCGAAAATGACTTTTCTGACATTTCTGCAAAATCCAAAAATATGTGACAATGGAATGGCACATGAAAATGCTCTTCTTCCACCACGCAACATTGCTCGACGTGATCTAAATCCTAAGTTAAAATCTGTATCTACATCAATAATCATACTTTGTACATCAGCATCGGCGTTTCTAGAAAAATTTCTTGGCCGTCTTATTTCATACTGTTGATACTCTGGAGAATTAGAAGTATCTTTTACAAACATCATTGACGGGCCAGCCGATCTTGAATAATCATCACTGTATCTTGCAAGGCCAAGTATTGTCGTTGCAACGTCAACGTCTTTCTGAATTGATTCAATATTTTTACCATCAATCATATACGTAGCACTATCAAATAACGCCATAATACCATTATTAACAAAACCGACACTAACTTCATCTCCATATGCTACTGGTGCTGCAGGAGCAGCGTTATTTAAAATTTCACCTTCTACTTCAATAAACGCCTCAGCGGGTAAGAAATACCTACTTGTATCCTGAACTTGTAGTTCAATTCGTCCACGCTGATCTGGAATTCGAGCGTCATAAGAATAATATTGATAATCACGTACAGACTCATCTTTAAGTACTGGTGCGTCCATGTCAAATGCGGGATCAGATATACGCTTGAACATTTTTATTATAATTATTATCGTCTAAAACGAAGACCACTTCGGGAAGTGAGACCACTTCCTGCTATCAGACTAGCGGTTATATTTTTTTCTTTTTCTGACATTGGTACATCAGCCAACTCTGATAGCTTTTGATTAGCAACTTGATTTATTATTTTACTGACATTTGCAGGCATTACTTCAGTACTAGGTAATTTTACTGGTTGAGGTTTTCGTCGTATTAATCGTGTTAGTCTATCTTTGATCGCTGAAAATGCTTTACCAGCGAGATTACCAACAGCACCAATACCTTTTTCACGAACAATATCAATAGCTTTCATTCCCAGTTGCTTTGCGATCGGTATTGCTTTTGGGGCTATCCTTCTAAATAGACCCTGAACAACATCACCTAGTCCATCTCCGTAGGTTGTTTTGTATAATGGTAATCGTGAATTTATTGCCCTGACCATGGTTGGTCCACGTTGAGTACTATATACGATCATTTTATTATAGTAATTGTATTTAATTACGTACTTAGTCGCTGTAGTAGTCATCGGCAATTTCATTAATAAGAGAATGATAAACATCAACGTCCATGATACCGCCTGTAAATAACCGTCTACAGATATCGGCTGCTTCATTAATTATTTCTGGAGAATTATTACCAGATCGTTTTCCCCCGATGAGGATTTCTAGTCGTTCAACGTCAGAGATAACGTTATTTGGACATAGAGTAAAATCACCTCCGGTAGAGAGACCTTCTCCAGTAGAAGGTTTTTTGCCCATATCATAAGATTCTTTTATACCTGATTTTATAATTTATTTTTTGTTCTTTTCATTCTTCTATTTTTTCTTTTAAAAAGAACTTTCTATTTTTGTCCTCTTTTTCTATTATATATTGTACCATCAAATTCCTTATTTTGTCATTCGTTTCTATGAGCCGTTTTTTTAATCCTTCCCTATAAAATTCAATTGCTTCTTCCATCTCTCTTTGTTTTTTTGTTTTTACCTTTGATGACGGTGGTAATGGTGGTGGTGGTGATGGTTCTTTTTTTGTTTCTTGTACACGTGGTGGTGATGATCGTTGTTCTTCCAGAATTTTCTGTGAGGCTGGCGACCAATATTTTGATCCTTCTTTTTCTTGTATTTTTTTTGCTGCTGCCCTTGTCATTGGTGGTGATGATCTTAATGGTGGTGGTAATGATAATGATGGTTGTGATTCCGATGTTGTTTCAGAAACAGGCTGTAATTCCGATGTTGTTTCAGGAGCAGACTGTAATTCCGATGTTGTTTCAGGAGCTGGTTTTTTTCTTTTTATATATTTTCGTTTTGGTCCTGCTGCTGCTTCTTCTCTTGCTTTTCTCTTCTCTACTTTCGCCTGTATCTTAATTTCTTTCTCCTTTCTATCTTTTTCTTCCTGTATTCTAGCTAAAATATTAATTTTATTTATATAATCTCGATATTCTGGATCATTAGATTTAATTTTTTCAACATTCATGTTTATGCGATATATTGCTTTATACCACTGATCACGGGTTTTAATATCTTTAACGTTTTCAGGTTTCATTAATGTTTCTCTCCGACTAAAACCAGTAAAAGCAAGCACAGCTAATAGATTTGCGTCATCAATCCCCCTAATTGTTTTAACAGTATCTACAGTAAATTTATTTTCCAATTCAGCAGTAGCACTAATTACAACCTTATCTTGTTTAGGAGCTGATGCTTCAGCAACTACAGGTATTTGTTGTATTGGTTGAGCAGCAGCAATTTCAACTGGAAGTCCACGTAAAATTCTTTTTTGTCTGTTTTGTTCTTTCTGCTATTTTTCCAGTTGCTTCAGCAGTTTTCTCTAAAACAGGAAGAAGAGGTTTAGTTGTCTCTGTAATAGGTTTAAATAATTGTTTTGTATCCTCTTCAAATTCAACATGAGATTCTTGTCGTTGTTGTAATTGTTGCTTGACAGCATCACGAACAGGTATATATTTTCTAATTGCTTCTAGTCGCTCTCGTGCTAATCTAGCTGAATGAGGTTCTCCGATGACAACCATATTAATAATATTTATAATAATTGTTTAAATTACAGCAGCAGGCAGGGTGACTGACAAAAATTAAGTGACCCGGCGAGTAAACTAAACGCATTATAACATAAAAAACAAAAAATCAAAACTAAAATAACAAAAATGAGCTAATCCAAACGATTTATTATTCGTTTTTCAAACTATACGGTAATAATAAAAGTTAGGAGGTTCGGTTTAGCGTTATTGACCTTATTTTTCAGCCCCTGTAGGAACCTTTATTTTTGTAAAATAAGGTCTGTACAAAGTTGTAGGGTTCACCCTGCCTGCTGCTAATTTCTTTATAATTTTTATTCGTGACTGTAAATTATACAGAATATTTTTTAGTTGTATTTTGCATGCGTGACCTTAGTATTTTAAGAGCGAAGTAATTCCATAGGATGTATTATAAGATGCTTACATATGTGTTTACGATCATTAATGATAATCTTAATAATACGACTTAATGGCGCCCATGGCTGAGTGGCTGATGGGGTTTTGACGTCTCTAAAAACTTCTGTAACTTCCTATTGAGGTCATATTGCTGTGATTCCAGAAAAGATTGTTATTAAGTGATTTAGTTCTTTTGAACTGTTTTCTGGACACACTGTTTGTGGACCGTTGGAGATGTTGGAAGATAAAGTTATTTAAAGAGAAGAATAAGCGAATAATTATGTGTCTGATTTTAAATACAAACTATCAAAAGTTTGTGAATGGCAAGAAATCATCGTCAGTCTATCCAATTACAAATGAAACTAAGGTTGGGTAAAACTACAAAGAAATGAACCCTTCAACCTGGTGATAAAAATATGGTTTTCTTGCCTATACCACAAAGTCCTCTTCAGCCTCGGTATTATGGTCCCTATACAGTTAAATAGGAAGTAATTGCCGTAAATTATATCATCGACACTCCTAGGAGGCGGAAATAGAAACAATTCTGACATATCAATATGTTAAAGGAATATGTTGACCGATATAGTTCTGTAAACCATTCAGTTAATTTAGTTTTTCCGGTACCACACGGTGAATATTTAAATGATGACGTACAACCGGAATATAATAGCTCTGGTTCAAGAAGTCTTCAATATCCTCAAATATTAAAGAATCTGGACAGTAGCCTTTCACATCTACAGCCACTGGAAAAGAATGAGTTAAAGCAGCTAATATGTGAATATGTGCACTTGTTCCAAGATGTTCGAACTCAGACAAATAGAACTCTACCGTGATGTTGAAATTATAGATTTCAGTCTTGTAAAACAGCAACATTACAGGATGAATCCTCTCAAGCAAAACGTTTATGAAAAGAAAGTTGAAGATTTGTTGGAGAATGACTTTATTGAACTAAGCATAAAGAGAAGTAGAGTTCGCAGTGTATTTTTTTGCCGATACCAGACAATATTTTCAGTATGTGCATAGACTACTGGAAAGTGAACAGTGTCACCAAAACAGACTCATTTCCAATACCGAGAAATTATGACTGTATTGACGGAATTGGGAATGCAAAATATGTCACCATGTTTGACCTGTTAAAATGATTCTGTAAGATTCCACCATCGGATAGAGCAAAATAAAATTCGGCCTTTGCAACTCCAGATGGATTTTTCCAATACAAGGAGATGTCATTTGTACGAACTATTCTCCTTCTACATTTCTTCGCTTAATGAACATGGTAAAATTTGGTATTGATGGCTGTGATGCATACACTAAGGACGTCATCAGTTACAGCAATTCCTGGAAAGATCTCATGGAAACTACCCAGAAATTAGTTCGCTTGAGTGAGATAATGTTGACAATTAAGTAAAAGTGAATTTTGCGCACCTTGTGTCACATTTTTAGAACTTATTGTGGGATATGATTAAGTTAAGCCTGTAGATGCAAATGTTAAAGTTATCTCTGTATTTCATGTGCCTATCGGTAAAAAGCAACGGATGCAGTGTTTGGGTATCCCTGGATATCATCGTAAATTTTCTTGAAATATTTTTGTAATTGCTGAGCCTCTGACCAATTTATTAAGTAAGAAGACTAAGTTTTATTGGTTCGACAAATCTCACGAGACATTCCATAAATTAAAGAAAATGCTTGAAAGTGCACCATTTTATTCAGCCCCAAATTTCAACCAATCGCTTAAGATTTCTGTTGATGCAAGTGATTTAGGGTTTGGTGGCGTATTTATACAGGGAGATAAAAATGGTGAATAGTGTTATTCGTCACGTGGGATATAGTTTGAAATTCAGTCTCGGGTAGATGGTGTACATAAGGAGATAATTAAGAATTCAGTTTAATTCTGGTTTTGGAGTCTTGTCTTTCTGTTTTAAGATTGCATACACGTTTTATGTTGTACTTAGATGCGATTTGAGAGGAAAAGCATTTGTTAGCACTGTTCAGTGAAATAGTACTTATTGTTTGGACCATAGTATTATTGTGTAACTGTTGCGAATTATTCGAAGGAGTTCTGGAAGATGCAATCTTCACAACGTCATGATTTCTGGCGGACCAATACTTTTCTGCTTTTAAAACCTATAGAGAACTTTGATTCTTTGTGGACTTTCATATAATTTTATCAGGATTATTCTGGATCCACGTCATAATACTGCATGTTCCTCTCACTTTTTCGTTTATGCCTTTGATAATTTAATTTTTTCTTAAGTTTGACAAAACTTGTTTTTACTTCTTTCTTTTACTTAGTTTGTGACCATAGAGTCGTGACACTTAAGAGTCGTAATATTTATGATTTATTTGGGTATACTATAATGTGCCAATATTTGTCCTCTGAAAATAATATAACATTTAAATCATAAGATACAAACAGAACGGTCCGGGAAATGGAAGTTATATAAATCATAACATACAAAGAGAACAGACTAAAGAAATGGAACTGATGTTCAAGGTACTAACAACCGTAATTACTATCCAACACACACGCTTGCAAGCAAAACAGATAATGAAATGGAGATTGTTTCGAGTTACTTCCATTTACGTTTTGACAAACACAATTACTTTGAATCACATACACTTAAACATAAAATGAGCAGAGAAATGGATAGATGAGGGTCACTCACCCCTATTTTTCTTGGCAAACACATACATCCACACTTGACCAGCATATATGATGGCCATAGGAATATTTTAAAAATCACACGATATGTACCATGGAATGGCAATGTTCAGAATGTCTACAGTAGTAGTATTATTGGACCATCTTGTAACATGAGGAAATGTAATGTTAAAACTACACTTGCTAACCAATAATCTATTTTATTTGACCAACAAGCAACAATCTATCAACTAATATCTACGACTACTAATAACCTATACCCGTTTGTCTGATTGATACCCAGTCATCTACTGACCAGCACCCACATATACAGACCAATGAAAAGATGAAAATGATTGGAGAACATATACAAAAATAGTATAACCTTGAAAAAGCAGGAATGTTTATACCTATACCTACGAACCAACACGCATTCTGACTGACCAACACTCACAGTTACTAATCTAAATGCCGCTTGATCAACCGTCAATTTCACGTGTTAACCAACGAAATGAGTAAGAGTACTAGCAACTGCTCAAACACATTTCCACTCCTAAAAGTGTGAGAATGCTCAAAAGTACACACAAGCAGTCATGCAAACGGTAGGAGTGCGCATGCGTTACCCATAGACGTCCATGAAAATGATAGGGGTTTTAATATATACGTATATCCACTACTACTCTTGAAAAGAGTAAGAATGTTTGCAAATGCACACAGACATCCATGAAAATGGTAGGAGTGTTCACACTATACCCATGATGTCCATGACAAGGGTATCTGTACAGTATATACACGTAATTAGTATTACCCATACAGAAGGTAGGAGTGCTTCCAAATACACACAATATCGATGACAAAAAAGGTAGGAATACTCACGCAAAGCAAACATGATATCCATCCTGAAAAGGATCCTAATACACACAAACATCTATAAAATAGTAGGAATGTTCACACGTAAATTATAGACGTTCTAAAAACGTTTAGATATCCATGACTAGGATACGAATGTGTACGAAATCATTCTCATAATTATGTCTTTTATAACGCTTGTTAATAATTTCTAAATGTTTTCCGTTCTTTGGGTTATTCAAAAATATTTTAAGACATGCTAAATAGCAATCCCTTCTGGTAAGTAATTGTACATTTAATTCTATAACAATTTCATGATTCCCTTCTATCATTTTACATGTACAGATAATGTCTGGTATGTTGAGTGAAAGACCCAGATGATTTGACAATCAGGTACCTATTGCAGTTCGTATATTAAGTCTGGTGTTAGATACTGATAAAGCATGTGTAATCCATTTTAAAATCTTTCCATCAATGTACTAGCTTGTTTTATATTTTAAAAATGTTATCGAGGAAAGAATATTGTAGATAGTATCACATTAAAAATATTATAACATTATAAACAATGGTTCTACCTAAGGTTCCTATGAAAAGACGAATTCACATTTTTTTTGTTTATTTAATATTAACTTAAGGTGGGTAGAAGTGGGTTGTCAATAAATACTAATGTAGTCGAAAAGGCAGATATTTAAAGTGTTATTAATATCAATAAATATTCAAATTCTATCCATATATATATTGAGCTAATATTCCTGTAGGAAACATTTCAGCTCTACTTTACAGTTTGAAGAGTAGGAAAAAGTCAAAAATTAATTTTTATTTACTTCCTCTTTCATACATAATATATGGATCGCCCTTTGAAAGGCACACTGGAGACACAAAAATGTAGGTATGTAAGATGCATCATTAGAAGTATCATGTTGGTTTACTTGAACGTGTCAGTTTAGCTGGTGTTTTCTTTTCTTTTGTCTGTATGTCGAGCAAATTTGGAGCCATTGTCAGTTTAAATTATATTGTTTCAACCTACTGCATGTCTAATTCACAGGCTTATATTTTTTTAAAACTTACTGAGGAAAGAATGTGTAGGTATCACTGTAATGATCACACATCTCTACTGAATTCAAAAGAATAGAAAAAATCTTAAGAATGAGTTTTTGAACATATTTTTACAAAGAATATAAAACATTCGTTAACATTTTCTGAGATATACAGATAGAAGTAGAGCATTCAACAACAAAGACTGTGGTATCACATTGCATGAGCTGGTTAAGTTTTCAATAACTACGTTGTCCATTCTATCTCAAAGTAAAAGAAAATATATAACTTGAACCAAGATGCATAAAAATTAAAATGTAGTCTATACATGTTTATGCGACAAAAACTTATGGAATTGTTTTATTTTTAAAATAGAATTATACTGATTTAATTTATCGAAGCAAAAGAAATAACATTGACCGTCAAGCAGTCATTTAATGACTGAAATATTTTTCCACTTGTTCTTTTTCAATAATGTTTCCAAGTGAGAACGTTTGTATACCGCGGAGTGCAATTTGTACAGGTTTCCTAGTTCAGGGAGACTCTCTATTAACAGAGTCTGTACATTTCACTTGGATGGTTTTCTAGAAGATGATATCATAGTCAAAACTGAATTGGGCGATCTGACCAGAGGATTATCTTTTAACAAATCCGGTTCTTGTTAGATATGTTAAGTGTACCCGTATTAAAGTGAAAACATAATTTTGTAATATTTGTTATTCATTCGACAGGTCTACGAAACGCACTCTGCATACACAAATACGTACGTTTATAAGATGGATCATTTGAAGTGTTATCTTAGTTTAATTGCTCGTGTCAGTTGAGTTTGTATTTTCTTTTCTGTAATCTGTTTGTCTGGCAAATTGGGAGACTTTATTCAGATTATTTTTTCTTGTTGCAATCTACTGCATGTCAAATCAACACAGGTGAAAATAGATATTTCAAGAATGTGTTACAGTCATTTTATGGAAAAGCCCAATGTCTTTTATGTCGAGATATATGCAAAGACAGCATGCACATCAGTTCTCTTTTTACAGGTCATACAATAAGCCCAAAGATAAAGCATTTGATATCCGTTTGAAAACCTCACTATTCCATTTTTTCTTTCTCTCTCTCTCTCTCTCTCTCTCTCTCTCTCTCTCTCTCTCTTTGCTTATCTCGCTCAACATATAATTTAGGGGACAATGTTGTAGATATGATCGGGTTGGTTTGAGCCACTCTGTTGCAGTCAAGCAGTAAGAAAATGAAAACGATTTTGATACAAAGAATATACAACGTTCTTTACGATTTTCTGAGTTACTGATAGACGTAGAAAGAAATATTTATCGAAAAATATGTATCGGAACAGGGATCTTCAGATGAAATAATTTAATCTCTTAAGTGATAATTGCTTCTCTGCATAATACGTAATAATGATGTGCTATTTTTAAACAGAGACTGTGTTATCAAATTGCATGGACGGGTTGCGTTGTAAAAGCTCGGTTGTCAAGTTCATGCCAAAGGCAGTCCTAAGTATATATCTTTAAATTGCAAGCATGATTACTGAAAATTCAAAAGTAGTCTGTACATGTAACTTAATACATTATTTTTAAATGAGAATTATACGGATTTAATTTAAAGAAGAAAATGTGACACCATTGACCGCCATGCATTCTTTTAATGACAAGAATATTTTCCCACGTATTTTAAAATATATTTGTTTACCTATTTTTGCGTGAGAACATTTGTATATGGCTGCGATCATTTTGCATGTATTACATAGTTCCGAGTCACTTTCTAATGACTGAGCCATTCAACATAACTTGGGCGGTCTGAAGATTATATCATAGCTACATATAACCGGGACTTTCGTCCAGAAGGTTATGTTTTAGCCAAACCCGGTTCTTGTTATTTATTCTAAGTTGACCCATTGTACAGAGAAAGCAAATTTTAGAATTCATTTCTAGCTCCTCGACATGATAGCGAAGGGTCAACTGTAGACATACATACTTTAGTAGCAACGTGAAAGTTATGAAGTACCATGACGTTTTAATGGAACGTGTTAGTTGAACTGTTTTCGTTATTTCATCTGTATGTCGGGCACATTTTGGACCCTTTCTTAGATTAATTTGCCGTGCTATAATCGACTGCACATCAAATTACCACAGATGAACTTGGATGTAGAAATAAAGTTTCTGTCTTACTTCCATGAAGTTCGGTAGTTTATTTACATACATATAGGCGATGAATGGAAAAATATTTAACGAACAAATGAATACAATTTTCTAATGAATAGGACAGGATATAGGCAAAGATAACTTGAAAATAGAATTTGTTTTTAACCTAGCTATATTAATCCTGGAGATAGATTATGAAAAAGCATGATATCCGTTTTAAACTCTGTCTGTTTGTCTGTCTGTCTGTCTGTCTCTGTCTCTGTCTATGTCTCTGTTTGTCTCTCTTGCTTATTTTTTGAACAGGTTATCGAGAAAATAATTTTGTACGTATCAATGGGTTTGTGTGGGTGCGTCTCATCTCCCTATTTACAGGCAGAAGAATAGGAAAATGCCAAGAATGTTTTTGTTTTAATAGTGTTTTTACAAAGAATATGAAACGTCCTATCTGATTTTTAGATTTCCTGATAGAAGTAGAATGAAATGGTTATTGAAAAATATATATCGGAACACGGATCTTCGTATCAAATGTATTTCACCTAGTTAAGTTACGTTTCTACATAATACGTAACAACGATTTAGCATTTTACAACAAAGACAGTGGCATCATATTGCATGATCCATGCAAAGGGCAGTCTTGAGTATGAAACTTAAAATTGCAGGCATGACTCTTGGAACATTCAGATGCCATCTATCATTGTTATATAGAAGTTCGTGCAATGATAAGTCAAGAACTTCTATAATTTTAAGTGAAAATAATAATGATTTAAGTCAAATAAACAAAACCGACACAATTGACCACCATGCATTTTATACTAACTAAGATATTTTATCACGTCTTGTAAAATATATTTCTTTGCTTATTTTTTGGTCGGAGAAGATAAATATATACTGCTGCGTGCAATATATGTCCAAACACGGATATTCTTATCAAATAGTTTTCACCTTATTCAGATGTGTTTCTGCATATGACATAGACTGGTTGCGCTTGCAAAAGTGAGGTTGTCAAGTCCAGGCCAAAGGCCATTCAAAGTATGAAACTTACAATTGCAAGCATGATATGCTAAAACATCAGATGATATATTGCGTATGTTCTGTACATGTTCTTTACATGTTCTATACATGTTCATGTCATGATAACTCAATAATTTCTATGCCAAGTCGACCCGTTCTACGGTGAAAGCAAATCTGAAAACCTTTTTAGTTTTTCGACGTATCGTGTTTGTTTACTTGAACGTGTCAAATTGATTTGGTATTTTCGATCCTATTATCTGCATGCCGGGCAAATTTGGGGCTCATTCTTAAGCTGAAGTTTTCCAGTTACAATCTATTGCATTTCAAAGTGACATGGATGCACTTGGATTTAGGAATCAAGTTTCTATCTTACATCTATAGTAGTTTATGACCATACATATATGAGATGATTGGAAAAAATACTTCACGAGTTTGTTACAACTTTTTAATGAAAAGGCAACTGTACTTTACGAAGATATGTAGACAAAAATAACTTGCCAATTAAATCTCAAGTTAGAGTTCATATATT